>JADBJO010013771.1:35000-50951 GCA_016801955.1 Conus betulinus
CTTAGATGCATTTTTTTACAAAGTACAATTAAAAAGGAATGTCTTGTTGAATGATATATTGTTAAAAGAAAAAAGAGGTAATATTAACACTCCCTTATGCCAAAAGAAGTGAGGCATAGATTGAAAGAAGAGAAAAAAATCATACATGCGCTGAAGCGGTTTTCATCAAGTAATATCATATTTTTGTGACGATTTCTTTTCCACACTCTATCAATAAGTATACTTACACAAAACAGTCAATGTATGTATGATGTATTCATTCATGGTTTAGGCAGAATGTCTTGGAAACCAAAACATCAAAGTCAAAATCATTCAAATTCTTACATTCTGATTCTTTCAACAGACAGCCCAAAAAATAACGCTAAAGAAACGCTAAGGAACTGGGTTTGTCACTTCATGTTATCATATTCTATGGTTTGAATTCTCACTCTATTCTTTAAACTCTCACATATCTTGACTAGGATCTTGTGTGGGGGTGGGGAGGGGGGCATCAGATGTCTTTTCTGCACAATGAAGAACTGCTGGACAAGGGAAGACAGCTCAGCTGAAAGCCTTACACTGATTCAGCATGTTTAGAAATCCTTTCCAACAAAATGGTTATACAAACTGCATCTTAATACTTAAATTGGGTCATACTGGTTAATCTGAATCAATCAAAAGTTTTTTCGGCAGACTCAAAAAACAACCAAGTAAGTACACCAAAACTATGATCTCCTAATACATAACTGTAATAATAATAATAATAATAATAACAATATTAACAACAACACAATATGCAAAACAATCTCACTTGGTCAAGACTATTGAGGTCAGGGGACAATCCTCCATGCATGCAGAATATAGTTCCTTCCACAATGGCAGCTGAAAATGATTAAGCAAAAATATCGACACAAATACGTAAACTACACACACAAATGTAACACTCTTCTAACAAAAGAATAGGAAAATAATTTTCTGAACTTAACAGTGGGGAAGAAAACATCTCCTGCCAAGTCTGATACCACCTTACTCAGACCAACCAGATAAACTTAAATGCCAAACCCAGTTTCCTTCTGCTGGCTCATCGGTTGAAACTAAACAACTCCTATTTCCTCCATGTTGGAGATGTTTAAAAGAACACGGAAATAATGAATCCACAAAGTCTACCTCCACATCCCAACAAACAGGACTGAGATCTGGTTTCTGTTTCTTTTTTCCTTTTTTTCTCAATAAAGCAAACTATACAACAGTTTGTTCACACACAAATGAAGCATCAACACTTACAGATACACATCAACAGAGTGGTGAGTATTTTGTGCAAAAGAATCTAATCTATCTTAATAATGAAATCATTACAAAAATTTCTATCAGTAATCAAATCTAAGTATAATCACTTAGCGATGTGCAACATTCTTTTTTTTTTTTTTCAGCAATAAAATCTTCTATTTGAAAAGACTTTTCCAATATAATCAAAATTTGGACAAACTATTCAGTATAAAATAGTAAAGACTTCTGAAGTTTGTACAAAATATCAGAAGAAACAAGGAAGATAAAGTCAGACCAAACAAATCAGATCACACTATATGGACAGCCAACAGAGGCATTCTAATACACCCAATTACGTATTGTGCAATTTGGCCTAGTTAAGAACCTAAAAGACCTAACACATTTTCATAATTCATACTGCACGTTTGGCAAGAATATAGATATATGTTCTGTACATAGGACAGAGGTCAAGTGTAATTTTCATGTTAATTCCTGCTGACTTGCAAGGTTGAAAAATGAGCAACAAAATAATGCAAGCTTTTGCCTTTTCATTTGATGACAGAATGTCTTTTATTTCATTGTAATGCTCTATCAATCTCTAGACTTATGAAACAGCAAAAGATGACATGTTTAGACAGTAACCACAACATCGTTTTTAAATGGATACCATTTCTATCAAACAATTTCACCTTCATGAACAGGGATTCAGGTACTTGGCATCCATACAGTTTGCCATTTTTGTTCATGCAGCATGCACACACACACACACGCACATGCACATGCACATACACACACACACACACACACAGAGCTATATCTGTGTGCTCCATAGGTAAGTAAAGGAAAGCAGTGCTGTAGTCCCTGAACCTTCAAATAATTTTGCCAGCGTAAGCCCTTCAGGAAAATGTGGGTTGCCCTCAGACAGAAATTCATGCTTGGATTCTGAATCCAAACCTTTTTCTCTCTTATAATTCAATTTTCACAGGGGAGTACTGTTTTATTTGAAAGCAAAGGAAGCAAGACTGCTAAAAGTTTAAGAGCCAAATATGCATGAATTGTAAGAAACAGGAACCTGTTATTCCCATGACAACAAATGGCTCACCAATTGGCAGGCAGTTAAAGCAATCTGTGAATGTTTTCCATAGCTTGATGTTGTATCGTCGTTTACATTCATCATAAAAGCCGTATATCCTGGTGAAAAACAAGTGAATGATAATGAAAAAAAAAAAAAAATGAAATGTCACAAGTCTGCACTAACAACTGAAAATGTTTCTGTGCACTTGCATTTTAGGCAAAATACCTTGAAAAAGGAACAAGCAAGCAAAAAAAAAAAAAAAAAAAAAAAAAAAAAAAAAAAAAAGAAAGAAACAAATAAAAAAACAAATATTAACAAAATAAACAAGCAAAGCCATCATTTTTAAAACAGCCGATTTCAATTCAGATAGTCATAGTCAGAAATCAATCAATCAGTCAAACAGTAAGTCAGTCTGTCAATGGTGAACATAATATAACAACAGATCAAAATAAAACTGCTGGACAAAATGCAAACTACATTTCTTCCATCTTTATCTGTGAACTCTGTATAGGGTTTTTCAGAAATATGTTTTTTCTTTTTAATCATGTATTCACGTTTTTGCAGGTGCTGCCCATGAATCTTCTTTAAATTTTATGTGGTCTTGGAATGAATCAACAGCCTGCTCCTCAAAGGAAGAATGATGAATCTTATTTTGCTTGCTAATCTGATGGTGTTCAATTCCAGCTTAGGGAGGTTTATCAACTGACAAAAGCAAATCTGCTATCATTACATAAGGACACACAAAGAGAGAAACAAGAAAGTGGAATTGTCTTGCACGCACACAAGCATCACAGGAAGATTTTCAAGGAACCCTCCTCCCTCTTCCTCTATGTCCTCTGAGCTGATGTGTACTTGGGAATTTTAGCATACCATTCACGCTTTCCAACTTTTCAAGATCAGCGCTGACTGACAGCTGTGGAAATACTCCTTGTACAAGAACTGCATTGCTTCAGTCATTGAGGTCGTACACAGCAACATTACTAGACTGGTTTTGATTGTTCTCTTGTTAGAATACAGGGGACTTTGCAATCCCTAGTACTCAGCTTTGGTGTATTGATATTGAAGTACATCATTCGAACTTCCCAGGTCTGAATGTATATATGCCAAAGAGAGACATGAAACTTTACGCACAGCTTCCTTGTTCATTTATGTAACATGAAATCATCCAGGAGCTAGTGAAAACTACTTCACCTCAGCAAACGATCAAGCACACAAATTGCATGTCACTCAAGTTTTAAACTTATGCCCAGTTTTTATAAATCGGTATCAAACAACAGATTACATATTAAAAAGATTGTATATTAAGACAAAAGTGAGAGAAAAGAAAACAGCTAATGAGCCAAATTTTTAGGGACCTATAACACAGCCGTTACTTTTATTCCTAAACATAAATTACTTTGACAGTGGCTCACCTGTTGATAGATGCACACTCATGGTTGCCACGAAGAAGGAAAAAGTTGTTGGGATATCTGATCTTATAGGCTAGACCAAGCATATTGTCTCCAAAGAACGCTTGCCTCTGGGTACAGAGCAGATAAATGGATATAAACATTGCATCAAGTTTGTAGAATCTAATCAAAACACACACACACACACACACACACACACACACACACTTGCATACAAACACAGATACATGTATGGATTTAACATAAATACAACTCAAGCAATTCATATACTTGCATATGAATTCTCTCTCTCTCTCTCTCTCTCTCTCTCTCTCTCACACACACACACACACACACACACACACACACACACACACACACACACACACACACACACAACATCTGTATGTACAAACAGTATTAGGTAGATTGGCATATTGTATACTATACAATTTTTTCCTTTCAGTCTCTGCCAAGTCATTAATGTTATGATGGAGGAATTGTTAGCCTGCACTTGTTTTCTCCCACTACTAATTTGTTTAACATATTCATTGCTTGGTCAATCAGTTGGAGACTGCATCTCTTATGAGATCCCAGTAAAGGCTGTCCTGCACAATTCTTAGCTACTGCAAATGCTTGGTTACACAGTTGAGCTGACCACTCTGGCTGTTGACTTTTTTTTTTTTTTTATCTCCCTTGCATCCTTAAATGGATCCTCAAGCACAGGCTCAAGGATTTACCCTTATATTTTATACATGATTAGTTTTTCAGCAACTTATTTCTTTACCACAATTTCTTTTTGTTTTACTTTTCTACCCTTCACTGGCTTTTTTGGGGTGCTGTTGGATTCTGTTTTTTGAACCCTTGGTGGTGAGAATACCATGGAATTTGTAGACTGTGGTATATTACTATATGATGCCAAGGGACCACTGACACTACCTCCTTGATGAGCCTGATCCCACAGATGAAAGGCTTAGAAGCAGCCAATGTGAATAGTTCTGTCTCTAAAATGAGAATACACTGTTCTGACTAGACTGTGACTGAAAAACATATATATTTCCTTAACTTTTAATTTTCATTTATTTTACCACCCCTCCCCCCATCAGGCCATTTTTTTTTCTGATAAATCTTTGCCATGTCATTAATGGTGGGTTTGTTAACCTGCTCTTCTCTTCTCCTAAAACCAGATAGTTCTCTATATATACATAAACCTTACAACTTCAGACAGCACCACTCTCTTGCTGCTGGCTGGTCCATTTCCTTGCTGTTACTAGATGATTTCAGTTGAAGGAATAACTGGATGCCAAAAAACTGCTTGGTTGTCTCTTTTTCTTTTTGTCCAATATCTTGGTCTTGAAAGGGACCTTCTTCGGGGACAGGAGGCCTTTGATAGTCTCAGCATGTATTTTCATTTTCAAATAAGCCCAGGACACAACCACTAAAACCAACAGGTAGTAACAGGTAAATGAGTATTAAAATGAATCACTAATTCTCATTTTGTAGTTTCTAAAACTGCTGACACACACACACACACATATATATATATATATTTGCACACCTACACAGAGAGAGATGCTCACAAATCATATGTCTCAAATTGTGCACATACACACATGTTCAAAATAAAACAAGTTAGCCCACCTGTCAACATAATCTCCCAGAAAGAGGTAATTGCATGTTGGCGGGTACCCGCACATGTCAAAGTGACGAAGGAGATCATCATACTGCCCATGGATATCACCACAAATGTTCACAGGGGCGTCCAGCTCAACAAGCATTGGCTGCTCCAGAAAAATAGCTCTAGACAACTGACAAAGCTGTCTGATCTGGGACTCTGGCAGCTGAACCTGTGCACAGAACATCACACACATTGACTCTGGCAGCTGAACCTGCGCACAGAACATCACACACATTGACTCTGGCAGCCGAACCTGCGCACAGAACATCACACACACTGACTCTGGCAGCTGAACCTGCGCACTGAACATCACACACATTGACTCTGGCAGACGAACCTGCTGTGCACAGAACATCACACACATTGATGTGATGCTATGGAGTTCCCGTTTTGTCAGAGTTCATGACAGAATGTAACACTCTACGCTGTCTTTCACAACATAGCCTAGTATTAACTAGGCCTGATAGATGCAGACACCTGCTATGTTGGTCAGGAAATTTGAGCAACAGTCTCAAAGATGATTCTTTAACTGGATGAAATTTAAGAGTCTGATTCAAGACAAAATAAGTAGAACAGACCATTATCTTACTTGTAGGTGAAAAAAAAAAAGTTCACTCTCTGAATCATCCACTCATCACAATTTGATAGTGAGCATGAATCTCAAGCATACAATTATCATTAAACATACATGATTGTATAAAAATCTGTTTTTTTTGGAAAAAAAAAAAGGTTCCATTTGCATAACAAAAAAAACATTGATTATTCAAATGGTTCTAGGCAAATTTTCTTGGAGGCTTAACTGTACTAGGAATTATGTGTGTGTGTGCGTGCGTGTGCGTGTTAGTGCTAGTATAGTAAGATATTAAGAAAGAAAGAAACAAACAAAAACATACCTGTTTTCCAGGTTGGTCCTTGACAGACAGCAACTGTGTAATGATGGAATCCACATCCAATTCTGGCTTGTTCATCATTTTGCAAGGTCAGAAGTTTTCAAATATGTCTTCCTGTCTGAAACAAGTACACAAGTACATAACAGTATTATTCTTGGCAAGGCAGCGAGTGCATGCACTAAATGTTCTTCCTTACCTTATTACTGTTGCACAGAATTCATTCAGTCCATTCTTCTGTGATTCAGTACAATATTGTGTGTGTGTGTGTGTGTGTGTGTGTGTGTGTGTGTGTGTGTGTGTGTGTGTGTGTGTGTGTGTGTTATTGTAAATGCAATGTTTAGAACAACAGCTGCTGTTCATTTCAATTCATACACTGGAATCAATGTGAGCCTTAGAATAGATCCATGGAAACATGTACTTAGTGGGCCAATCTGAAACCATCCTGATCTTGTTACCATCCTGATCTTGTTCATTCCTCAAGTGGAGCTCTGATTCTGGGTTTAGCTATTGCTGAGATTTTTGCCTGTAACCATTTTCAATTTCAGCTTCAAGGTAGTCATATTTGATCTTCAGTGATGATACTGAGAAAGATGACACCAGTGTATGTTTTTTTTCTGTCACCAGTGCATGGCCATTCTTATACAAGGATGAAATGAAAATTGTTGCCATTGATTTGGTACACTTTTAATGCATGCATTTACACATGGGACATCTATTTAAACAAAATCCCATCTGAAGAACTTTGAAAAGTATGGAGTTTTCACTGATAATGATTCCCAAGAGAACCTACTATTTGTCATGAGTGGGAATTAACCTCAGAACCTTGGATCATTAAGAAGTATTGTCCACTGAAACCAGATGCTGTGGCGAAGTGTTTGGCGTCATGGACTCCTGGCTGGGAGGTCATATGTTCAATTCTCATCACAGCCATTTGTGGGATTTATCTGCCCTGATCGGCTCCTATCCAAAGCTGAGTTTTTTAATGGGCACATATGGGAAGCCTTGGACCACACAGTGGAGTTTCATCCACTTAATACAAATCTGAGAGTGCTGATCAACTTTTCCTGATCGACACTGCAGCTGTCTGTGTCTCTCAGACCTGGAAAAGGCTGGGATATATCATGACAGTCGCATAGAGTACATCTCTGTCCAGCACTCTCATACCAGATTGAATCTATTGCATCATCTCCATCATAGTCAGTCATCCTCATCAATCAGCATAAAAAGCCTCAAATTCTGAAGCCCTTTGTGTCCTGCTCCCACGATGACCTCAGTTTTGATTTCTTCTGCATGTCTATCTATTGGTGAAGTTTGTGTCTAGGTTGGCAGTACTGGCAACTTCATGGGGACTGTCATTGCTTGGACAGGGTGACACACTCCTGAGGGACAGCTCATGCACGGTGGCTCTGCGACTTAGCAATTTTGTCGTCTGTAACAGGCTTCATTGTGGTATCCGGCATATGCTGGATCCAACCCTGCACCACTGAACACCATCAAAGTGACTCGGCACCCAGAGCAGTGTCTCCTCTGGTGGGGTGCCCCATGATGATCTGACACTGAATGCTCCCCATGGGTTTCCCAGTGATGAGGTCGTAGGAGGTCAAGACAGGCTGTGGGTGTGGAGCTGGAATGAGTGACACAGGAGCAACACCGCTGAGATGACATGGATGATGAGACTGAAACTGAAACAAAACAAAACAAAACAAAACTGCTGAGATGACATGGATGATGAGACTGAAAAAAAACAAAAACAAAAAACAAAAAAACAAGTATCACTGGGCTAACCAGGCCCTCAGAGATTCTAATGACTGGTCCTCTACCTGGCTGATGAGATGATGCGATTGCCTCGTCATTGGCTAATGAACCTGAAAGGCCAGCTTGTTGTAATTCTATTATTCCACTAGTGTGCTAATTTGGAAAGAAATGAGGACAAAACCTCCATGTATGCTAGAAATATTCATGCTTTCTATGACCCACTCTTTCACAGGTCTGATGTGTCCTTCATGGCTGAATGGCTACAGACAGCATGACTTGACTTCCAACTCACCCACCACCTGTTTATGAACACAACTTTTCAGAGAAGGAAGCATTCCCCTTTGTGGAACACACACACACACACACTGCACCTCATTACTTTTTCTGGTACAAAATCACCATGGAGCAATGACAAACACTAGTCTCTCCTTAACAGGAGTTGTAATGACACACACTCCTGGAAGAGGGGACTAGGTCATGCCATCAAGCACCTCTAACATTATGATCTCTTCACATATCATGTACATATTCATAAGGCAGTTCTACATTGAAAGGACTGTGACACTCCACCTACACTGGCTCATTTTAATAAGCAGTCAAGGGCTTAAACTACAACAACAACAAAAATGAAATTTGTATTCATCATAGCTCTGTATAAATGGTTCTTTTTATATTATCCTGGAGGTAGGCTGACCAGTTTACAACATTCTTTTCACTGTCTAGCTGATGGAAACAGTTATCAATCTTCATGTGTTCAAAACTACCACACACGGTTTTTGTTTTTTGTCTCTCCCCCCCCCCCCCCCCCCACACACACACACAAGATCTATTACTGGAGTCATAAATGACTATTTATTTCCCATGAACAGTGACTTCTCTCTCCCACAGCACGTTAAAATGAATTTTTGATTTAAACACTGAATGTGGCTCATTCTCTTGGCCTAGACTTCATTCCTAGCTCTGTAGTAGGCATGACGTTTTTTTTTCTGATACACCAACGTTTGCCCGTAAAAGGTGTACACGAAGCATCTAAGTAAACACAAGCAATTCCGCACGTAAAATCAGTTTGGCATCAGTTGATGCGAGTCCTCACTTGAATAAGCTTATCATACCAACAAATCTGGACTATGATCCGCCGCCAGACCTTCACTGGTTGATTTGTCACGATACTCGGCAGTTCGTACTGGGTTTTGACATCCACCGCTCAGCAGCCTACATACAACCAGAGGCACCCAATTGTCTTTTACCGCAGTTCAGGTACACTGCGCATTACTCGACTCGAAACCGAAGCACGACGAAGGGTTGGCGAAGAATGGAAAACCGATTTAAAAAACCATGGCATTGAATGTTATGGTATTTATAGATTTTGGTTACACGTGTAAATGCAAGATCTGATCCAAATTAATTCTAAAACTATGCCCCGAGAGACGCAAAGCTACGGCTTTGGCCTAAGTGTTTCACTCATCAACAGAACGAATCGTTTGCTCGTCTTGCTTCCGGTGCCGGTAGGCTGCAAGTTGGAGTATCGATCGCCTGTGATTCTGCTGATATCATCGTCTGATTACCTGACGCAGAAGAGACTGATCGATCAGCTGTCCTCTAAGAATAAAATATGTCTCAGTTACCATGACTTGCACAATGCCTATGTATTTCGTGTCGAATTTGTTGCCAGAGCAGTTTGCACGTTATAGGCGTTTGTTGATTTTAGTAATATCGTGGTCGCCTGCTATGATAATGATCCCGAAATAATTATACCAGTCTTGGTAGCCACGAGTGTTCCTCTGGACATGAATAATCATTCTTGACAGTAAATCAATTTTAAATACCTTGCTGCATAGAAAGCAAGATGGAACGAATGGCAGTTTAACTGATTCATTGATCAGCTGAGCATGTTTTTTGGAAATGCAAGTTCGAGTGCCCGCGACGAAGCAACGGTGACGTCACAATAGCTACCTGCCGGATGACAGATTTGTCATCCGGCTCATTAGTACCCTCCCTCCTCCTCACCCCCCCCCCCCCCCCCCCCCCCCACACACACACACACACAATGTGCGCTCGACATCTGCGTTCTTTTTTTTTAACTTAAGATACCTTGTCCACATTGTTTATGCATTGGCCCTTATCAACTAATTGCAATGGCTGTGTCGGAACCGAAATGTTCTCTCCCCCCATTCTTCCTTATTTTTTGAAGTCAACAGATAGGCTATGGAAAGCTGCTAATGCAATTCACTCCCACCCCATACCTGCTGTTACAGCAGTTAGGGTGAGAGAACATACCATCTGAAAACTAGGAAATAAGAGTGTTCGCCCCTTCCATTTCCTCGGAAATACAATGGAAAGGTGTGTGCCCTCCCCACTCCCGGCCACCCTGACCCTGACCCCCTTCCCCGCCCCCCGCTGTTACGAAACTGGCAGTTCGGGAAGATGGTGTGCCTACCCGCGTTTCTTTTTCTTTCTTTCTTTCTTTCTTTTTCTCCTCCTTTTTGATGGAAGTCTGCGGTGATGCTTTGTCAGTTGTCGAAGGTGGAGAGAGACGGACGGGGTTAGCGGTACTTAGCTCGCACCAGAAGCGGTGGAGGATGAAAGCTGGGGTAGGGGGAGGGCGAGATGGGATTGTGTGTGTGTGTGTGTGTGTGTGTGTGGAAAGGGGCGGGGGAAGAGGGAGTGTAGGGGTAGTGATGGTGGTGGCTAAATGCTGAGAACGCTCCACCATAATCGCCTGCATTAGTGATTTTTTGTTTTTGACGTAGATTATAGAAACTGCTAGATTTTGTCGATTATTGATTCACACTGGGTGAGAGACGGGGTCATTATCGTCTGATCTTGTTTCTGACAGATTATTTATCCAATGCCCGCTGGGTAATAGTCACGGTAATTCAGTTTACTTTTCAAATTTTAACTTTAAGGAGCCCCTTAGTTCAGTGTATAGTGCTATTATTACTATCATTTTTATTATTATTATTATTTTTTGTATGGACAAGTACGAGGATATGCGTGACTTCGTTAGCTCTGTCGAGAGGGCAAACATTTATAAAGCATCAAACAGAATGAATATATTTTTAGCTGTGACAGGATCACACCATTTATGAAGAATGTTGTGTATTACAGTAAGATCACCCTCGAAACTTTCTAACTTCAAGTTTAATAGCTCTAGAAATACAAGTCTCCCCTCGTGTTCCATTTTTCTTATACTAGCAATTTTGTCACTGAATCTCTGTTGGACGTCCTCAGACAAATCAATGCTTTCTAAGACTGATATGGACACCAAATAGTGTTTACGTATTCCAAGACAGGATGTACTAATGCCTTAAAGCAATCGTTATATATATATATATATATATATATATATATATATATATATATATATATATATATATATATATATATATATATATATATATGTTATCGACCTGAAAAGGGGGCCAGTGATTCGATTAGCTATTTTTATTTTTATTTCTTCTTCTTCTTCTTCTTTCATTTTTAAGTACAGCATTGATATGAGGTTCGAAAGTTAGAGTTAGATCAGCAACACCCACAAAGATCCTCTCTCTGCAGCAGTACTTTCAAATACCGTTTTATCATTTCCTTCTTTTCATATGGTAAGTATGGCAAGGGATTCTTTCTTTCATAAATATACCACTTTGCACTTTTGACTATTAAACTGCATAAGCCAAGTGTCTGACCATGTAACCAGTGAGTCAACACCCCATTAAATTCTCAATTTGGATGAAACACTGTCGTCATCAGCGGAATATAGGCTTTTGTGTCATCAGCAAAAGAAAATTGATATCACAATCTACATGCAAATCATTATTCAAATATATTGATAGAGAAGGACCAAGGACGCTTCCTTGTGGGACACCACTATTGTCACACTTATCTTAACAAAACCCATTGACGTTCACATACTGAGTGCGGTTACTTATATAGTCCGAATTCCAAGCCATGAAGCTACCGCCAATACCATATTCATTCATGATTATATTGTCGTCTTGAGTGTGATACAGTGTCAAACGCTTTACGCAAGTCTTCATACACAGGTACTCTTAGCCATATCCAGCGAAGAATCCAGTCCTATATAGTTACAAGTAATTGTATGACGTAAGCGCGGCTTTTTTGTGAAACCAAAATGGTCTTTCCCTAGTAAATCATTTGGTTTTTAAATGCTCACATAAGCGTCACGATCAAATGTTTGCACACTACCGATGTTGAAACTCGGCACTAGTCATTAGTTTGCCTGTGTTACTTTTTTTTTTTTCCCCGCCCGTTTTAAAGACAGGTTTGATCTCAGCTTCCTTCTGTTTATTCGGTAAATTTCCCTCCCGAAGAGATCAATAACTATGTGAATGGGTAAAACTAGCTCATGTGATAACTCTTTCAGAATTCTGTGATGAATTTCATCTGTCCTAGGAGTCCTATTCACTTTCAAAGCCTGAAGTATTCTATACATTTGCTCTTGACAAACTTTGACCGAGTCCTAGTCTGAACTACCTTGAAAGACACAAGAAGGGAAAGGAAACCAAGGAAATGGCAGTAGAAAGCCTACAGACTATCGTCCATATACTGAACAACACAACAACAACAACACAACACAACAGCAACAACAATCACCCCCCCCCCCCCCCCCAAAAAAAAAAAAAAAAAAAAAAAGTTCAAAAGCCTCTTATTTTAGTACAAAATGAAAATGTTGACTGTAATCTGGGGAGTATTGTTTTATTGTTATTGATGTCTGTTGCTTTTAAAATCTGAAGAAGAGACATTTGTCGAAAATGTATTTGTCCGTTTCATATTTTGTAAACTTTAAAAAAAAATGTGCTTTGAACCCTTTTCATGATTATTCGGTTGTTTTCAGTAACGCCTCAGTCTGTTTTCAGTCAGTCTACAGGTTATAGACAGAAGTGCCTTCTCTGGCAAATACAAGGTCTGGTGTCTGCATTTAATGCTGACCCCGGAGCTTCTGTGGCCTATGTTGATTTACGATTGCAGAAACAGCACATTGGAATTAACCGTGGCCCAAATCAACAATTATGGTAGGAAATGGCTTGGTGTTCCACCTGACAACACTTACGTCGCTGACTACCGTCACCAAGCAAAGCCGAAGCTGCTCCCGACATCCGTCCTCGAGGATTTTTTTGTTTTGTTTTGTTTTTTTGTTTGTGAGTAAAAACGAGGTTGCTTACCACGCTTGAAGATTTGGGCCGGGGGGAGTGGGGGGTGGGGGTGGGGGTGGGGTGGGGGGTACAAGGTTGTGACGTCAGTCCAGCCTAAGATAAAAACTGGTGGAAAATGTACAGAAAGCAGTAGGCATAGAAGACCGAAACCTCAGGGAAATAACAGAACACACACGCACGCGCGCACGTACGTACGCACGCACCCACGTACGCACGCACGCACGTACGCACGTACGCGCGCGCGCGCGCTGCGCGCACACACACACACACATACACAAATAACACACACATACACACACAAACTCACAGCAGCAGATAGGGGCTAGGGTCAACAGGTGTGAAGTGGAGATTAAAGGCAAAATGGAACACGGGCAGAGAGAGAGAGAGAGAGAGAGAGGGTTACACGGATTAAACAGACAAGAGTATAAGTAGAGAATCCAGACGGTAGTCCAGCATAGTCAACAGGAGCAGCAAACTACGTGGTAAAACTTTTTCCGTTGAAGTCTCAGTTGGAATGGAGCACAGCACATGGCACCTCTTGAGGTCAGCTTCATCCTCAGATCTATACACAACCTCCTGTCGAATTCAAACCTGGTGGAACGGGGGAAATAAGATAACCACAAACAGCAGAACATGCCCTGAGTTAAGCAGCGTTTACCTATGAAATGTACACATGGAGACACAGCCACGTGCTCAAAGAGATCAAACATAGAGTAAGCACTGCCAGAGGAAAAACTACGCCACCAGCCTGTGATCTCTTGAAACAGCTCGCGATTTGGGCAAGAAAAGGATCAGAACCGTAAAGGCTTAGGCTGAGAACCGTTAAAAAAAAGTTATAATTGAACCATCGATCAGGAACAAAGTGAATATCATAAGACTGAAATTTCCCAACGTAGAACAAGTAACGTCTTGAGACGCCCACCCATCTAGAAGATTTTGAAATCCCAGCAACGTCAGAAAAATAAAAACTAGTGACAGCAGAAGAGTATCTAGGAGTCATGACTGGATGCGGCCCGGACCCTTCAGAGTGTAAGGAGTTCAGGGCCAGAACATGTGCCTGATGGGGAGTCCTTTTCTGAGGACCTGCCGTCAAGCTCTTCCTGAGTTCCTCCCTACAGTACCGTCTTCGTTCGTGAAGATTTCTCCCAAGGATTAGTCCAGAACTGACACCCCGGTTAGAAAAATCGCTGTGCTCTTTTCTCAACTGATGTGCGAAAAGCGAAGAGGGCTGCTATGATCCACAATCACCTGGTCTTCAAGACTCAGATGTTCACTTCAGGTGGATTAAATTGACACTCTTCAGAATGCAGCAAAGGGAGTCGGTCGGCATCGTTTGAAAAAGAATGGGCATTAGTGCAAAATGCCCGGGACGCACATATGCCTTTACACATCGACGCGCAAAGGCCCACACGCACACGCATAAACACAAATGTACATGCGCGCTGATGCACACACGGGGCGGAGACAGCGGCTGGGCTCGGGCTGCACCCCACACCCGTTTGGCAATCAGCACCAGGTCCGACTCGAGGCTTCACCGACACCTGCGGAACTGGTAACTACCTTGATTATCTAGCCAACTACCTTGATTATCTAGCCAACTACCTTGATTATCTAGCCTATTTCCTACATGTTTTATCATTCTTGTTTGTCACTAGCAGTCACTCTTCACGTAATAGATTTCACTGAATTTGGCGTAAAATACATGTAACAAAACCCTACTAAGTTTCAATACAGTGGATGCATTACAATAGAAAAATGTCCTTGATTAACACCATGATTGTTTACATTGAAGGAAAGGATTTCATTCGTAACCCCTTTCAAATACCAGGATACAAGTTATTACATATAAAGAAATGATGCTTTTTTTGTCCCTTTTTATCAAGAAAAGAATGTTTTCATCTTTTCACATCATCACTTGGCGTGTCCAATTACATATCAAGGAACGATTTCCGTTCGTCCTTTTTTATCAAGAAAAGACTGTTGATCATCATCACAAGACGTGTCCAATTACATATCAAAGGACGATTTCCGTTCGTCCCGTTTGGAAAAGAATGTTTTTGTTTTATTTTTGCACATTATCATCATTAAACGTGTCCACAACAGGAATCAGAATTCATTTTCCAATAATTTATACACAATAATTTTCTTTGCTCACTTCGAGAGCTCACCAACTCTCACATCATTATAATATTTTTAGGGAACAGATAAACAACAGTTTTTTTTTTTTCAATAATACATTGATTCAACTAGATTACTTTTCCCCGAACACATATGTATACATATTCTTTCTTTCATCTACTTACTCCATCTTCTCATCCACCTCTCGACTCACACATTCACTAACTACAACTTCCTACTGTCCACCCATGTTTCGTCGTTGTTATTGTTATTGTTGTTGTTGTCATACCCTGGCTAAAAGACTCCAGGGATCATCGAAACAGCCGAAGTACTTGAACACTATGGTCAAATGCATCAGCTGGGGATGAGAACATTACGTGTGTGACCGTTTTTGAGTACCCTGCCACATGGGCAGCCGCACTCCGACTTCGGGGGATTTTGGAGATTGATATTGTTATGCTAAGAGCTTGTCACAACTGAAGACCATTCCCGCATAACTATGCAGAGCATAATAACATTTTGATGTATCCTTGGTGTTCTATCCTATGTTCAATTGGCTTGACACAGCCTTAGCCATGGCGTATGTCTCGTCAAATTACAAGATACGTCAACTTTACCGAGAGCTGTAAAA
>JADBJO010013772.1:0-5000 GCA_016801955.1 Conus betulinus
TTTTGTTTTTCCTTTTTTTGCTACTTTTTCCTTTATTTTCTCTTTTTTTTTTTTTGTTTTTTTTTTTTTTTTTTTTTTTTTTTTTTTTTTTTTTTTTTTTTTTTTTTTTTTTTGTCTTTTCATTCCCACTTTTCGTTAAAATCTTGACACTAATTGGTTTCCTTCATTCAATTTTTTTTCCTCTTTGTTGTTTTTTTTTATTATCTTGTATATTGTGTTTTTTTGTTTTTGGGTTTGGTGTGTTTTGTGTTTTGTGGTTTTGGTGTGTCCTGTGTGTTCGTGGGTTGTGTGTGTGTTCCCCGGTGTTGGTCCTTGCCCCGTCTTCCTCGGTGGCCGCGGTGTCCTTCCCCTGCCTCTGCTTCCTCCCCCCGTCTGTTTTTGCGGTTTTTTGTCCTGCGCGCGGCGCCCTTTGTTTGTGTGTGTGTGTGTGTGTGCGTGCGTGCGTCGTTCGTGCGTGCGTGCGTGCGTCGTGCGTGCGTGCGTGCGTGCGTGCGTCGTGCTCAAATCTTAATATAATCGATCAAATTATGGCCATTTACCCCCGTTAACATGAACAATCGACTGGACGAACTTGCTGCCCGAGCCAAATGTGTGCGTCACACATGACCTAGCACGTGTACATGAAACCTCGTTCACCGAATGCTTCAAATGCCAACCTGCCCAGGAAGCGCTGAAGACTGATTTTTGCGACACGTGTACAATAAACACGTGGCACGTGCAACGCGGTCCATGTGCGACTCGAACAGTGTCCGCCGTGAAAGACAACGAGCCCGAGGTTCATCCGCTCCTCCGTGCGACATGAGACATGATGCTCGTCTGCCTCACTCACCTACCCCCCCCCCCCCCCCCCCCCCCCCACACCACCACCACCATTTTCTGCGTGTCTCCCCCTTCCTCCTCTAAGCCTTCCGATTTCCTCTCGTCCACCTACCCAACCCCCCCCCCCCAACCCCCCCCTCCCCCCTCCCCCCCCCCAGCAGCTATCAAGGCCAGAAAAGCGCCTGTGCTATAGCGCAGAGTGGCGGACGGGGTCTAAGCTGGTAAAAGCCGCTACAGACAACGGCGAGAAAGTTTAAGGGACGCGGAGAATCGCGCAATAAAGTGACTCGTAATTCAATACACACAGATGAGAGAGAGAGAGGGGTTTCCTTCCAAACGAAGGAAATGCGGGCCGAGGAAGTTTTAAAGAAATCAAGAGTGTCTTAAAGCAACTTTTCGTTTAACTTCCGATGTAATCAAGATGGGAGTTGTTTCTAAAGACTAGAGGCCAGAAAATGCGTCATTTACTTTTGTCTAAGTGTATCTGACATAGACACGTTCCTGAGATGGTGGGTTATCTATGCCGTACGTTCACACTGGATTAGAGAAAAACGCTCTCTCTCTCTCTCTCTCTCTCTCTCTCTCCTCTCTGAGTGGGACATTACTACTCAAAGGAGAGGCGACGTGGCTATTCTGACTCATGTGATTACGTATTCTAACCCACACATGATATCGGGGTGGGTACAGGGAAAAGGAAGTGAAAAGTGAAATGAGAGGGCTGTTAGGGTTGAGTTTCAGGTCTCCATTGAGGTGAAGAAGGCATGTGCGTTGCCAGTCGTCGGATGACCTCCATGAAAAAAAAACAACAACGATAACAAAATAAATACAAGATGCAAAGCATATAAATGTACTCCCAGTACAGTGACAGAGAGGAGACAACTTCCAGTTAGTGGAAGAAAAAAAACTCGACAGTGCGGTAGTTGTTTCCCTTATCAGACTTTTTTTTTTTAATTATCATTTATAGCCGTTAGTAATGGCTATTCTGGTAAAATAGAATATCGGTCATCATCCGTGACCAATAATGAACATACCTACAATTTTTCAGAAAGATCGGCCCAGAAGTTCTGTCTGGAGCGAGTGGAACACATTTTAACCACGGACAGACAGACAGACAGACAGACAGCATTTCTTCGTTCCCACCGTAAAGTACTCCCTGTTCTATAAGAACTGGGAGTACAAAATAAGAACTGGGAGTTAAAACCTCGGTCGTCGTGAGCTCATTCAAAGGAAGGCTGTCCTTTGCTTGACAAATCCGCCTGTCGTCACATACACGTATGAATTAGCCCGGATTTGTGCCACCACACGTTCGTCGTCTTGCATTGACGTCACAGATGACGATTTCTTTTATTTCCCACCTATTTCAGAGTCTCCCACACTTACATCATGGTTTTCATTCCAGTCACGATGGTGACTTATGACGCATTCTTCTCATTTTGGCAACTGGTTAATCTCATCGTGTTTTCGCGCCTTTTTGCTAACAGAGTTGTCAGCTTGTGAAATAGTCTGCCTAAACACAGTGCCACCGCTAGAATAGTCGACAATTTCAAAAATTCGATAAATAGATTCTAGAAGGTTAAAACTTGCCGAAACTACTGCGCCACAGTATCAGCACCTGAGCACTTACTGACTGAAAAAGAAGCTCACCTACTTATCAGCTCTAACGATTTCAGGCAAAAGGCAGGCAAAGCCAATAATCCAAACATTCAAGTGATGTTACAGCACGGAGATAAATGAAGGCTGTGTAACCTGCTTCAAATGTGGTGTAAGTTACTCGATTCGCCTCGAATGATGAACCTTTTCTGCGTATTTCAGTGGCCCATTTTTGCTTATATCTGGTTAAGATACTCTGTTGTGTATCGTGTTTTTAGATATTTTTCTTTATGTTTTAAAAGAGATGGCAACTTTGTTGCTCTCTCTCTCTCTCTCCTCTCTCTCTCTCTCTTCCCACCCACCCATATGTATATAACACATCGCTCTGTATCTAAATAAGACATTTTAAAATAGTGTGTGTGCCATAGGTAAAGCGGTGGTTTTCATATCAGTTAATTCCAGAATGTATTTTGCAGTGTTAACGACATCAAAGAACCTTTATAAAAACTGTTTGGCAGTATGTTTGTAAACAGACTAGCATCTTGTTTAAATGCAGTTTTACCCCCATCTGACGGGCCATGGCCTGATAGACGGAGAATCTCTCTCTCTCTCTCTCTCTCTCTCTCGCTCTCTCCCTCCTCTCTCCTCTGACCTGCCCTCTCTCTCTCTGTGTCTGTGTGTGTGTGTGTGTGTGTGTGTGTGTGGGTGTGCGTGCGTGCGTGCGTGTGTGGTGTGTGTGGCAGGTGGACAAACCAAACAACCATCACACAGACAGGCAAGGTGTTCATTGTCCACCACACCACGTTGTGCAGAACCGGAGTTCTACCTGTCCGTTGACCTCTTCCTTCAATACACAAGCCAGAAACCCCAACACACACACACACACACACACACACACCACGCGCGCGCGCGCACACGCGCGCGTGCACGCATGCACAGACACATGAGCGGGCGCGCGCACACACACACACACACACACACACACACACACACACAAACATACACACACACGAACGCCGCGTACGCACGCGCGCATACACACACTCGCCCGTGCGCGCGCGCACACACACACACACGCTCTTCTCTCTCTCTCTCCTCTCTCTCTCTCTCTCTCTCTTCTCTTCTCTCTCTCTCTCTCTCTCTCTAACACATACACGCTCTCTCTCTCTCTCTCTCCTCTCTCTCTCTCTCTCTCTCTAACACATATACTCGCTCTCTCTCTCATCTCTCTCTCTCTCTCTCTCTCTCCTCTCTCTCTCTCTCTCTCTCTCTCTCTCAGCAGTTCCCTGGAGATCTGTTCTGGCAAAGACCATTTGATCGTGTTACAGGGCCATACCACCGTAGTTTCCGTTTTTCCCTGAATGGCCTCGGCAGGTCGTCACACGGTTCCAGTGTGCCGCTCGATGGTCTGGCACACTTTGTTCAGTGGGGACAGGATCTGTGTAGCTGATGTTCAGCATCTTCCCATATTACCTCATTTCCATAGGCTGGGATTTTTTTTTTTTTGTTTTTGTTTTTTGTTTGTTTTGTTTTTTTTGCGGATCCGAAAGATCCGCTATGAGGGTCGAATGTCTCACATGCGCACATGTGCACAGAAAGATGGAATATGCTAGCGCACGCAGCATCCTGTTCTTGTGTTTCATGGAATTGTTGTTGTTGTATCTCCTTATTGTTTTGTTTTGTTTTTTTATCTGGACAGGGTTGATGTTGTTGTCTTGGCTGTCATTGAGAAAAATATAAAAAGACAAAGCAGAAAGTGCCAGAGAAAAGTCTTTAAAGGGAGAGAATCCACAGCCGGAGGAAAATATCGAACAGGTGAGGTAAAAAACATAATTCAGAAAAACGCGTCTTGAAAGGAAGTCTTGACGGAGAGAGAGAGATTAAATATAAATAAAAACCCGTTTTTTTTTTCCGAGGAAAGAAAGGTCTTCAAAGGGAGAGAATCTACTGTTTTGGATGTAAATCTAGCGTGCATAAACGAAGTCCGTGAAGGGAGGGAACTGTTCTTACGAGATTAATTTCGTTTTGACAAATACAGATATATTCCGGGGGGGGGGGGGGGGGGGGGGGGGGGGGGGGGGGCCTCTCGTCCAACATCTACCGGTAGAGGTAGTCTTTCTCTGTGTACGTGGCGCTACTTACGGTTGCAGAACTATTGCTTACATAAGCATGTTTTAGCTGTTGGTTTGTCTTTCCCATTTCTGTGTTAAGATTTCCGATACTTTTCATACTCAGCATTTTCAGAGTACATAGATTCAACCCTGACATCTAAAACTAGTTCCAAAGGTTAAAAATGGTTTTTCCCGCATCGCTGTGCCCTCATGCCCTCAGACAGTGCCGTGTAATGCAGGCGGGGGGGGGAGGGGGGGGGGGGGGATTCTATGAACGGAGCATGAGGCTGCCGCCCACGTGTGGGCGACACATAGGGAAAAAGTCAATGTATACACGGAGGACGTCTTTACTGACATGTGACCTTTGAACTATATGAACTTTGAACTATGTGAACTTTGGCTTTTGGACTATGTGAACTTTGAACTGACAACGACAAAAATATGCCAGGAAAAAAAAAAATAGGTATTCAAATGAAGAAA
>JADBJO010013772.1:20000-25000 GCA_016801955.1 Conus betulinus
GTGTGTGTGTGTGTGTGTGTGTGTGTGTGTGTGTGTGTGTGTGTGTTTCCTACTACCTCCTGCCCTCTTGTCATTCTATCGATATGCTTTATATTCTTATGTAACACTCTCTCTCTCTCTCTCTCTCTCTCTCTCTCTCTCTCTCTCTCTCACTCACACACACACACACACACACACACACACACCACACACACACACACACACACACACACACACACACACAGTTCGGCTGGAATAACTTGATTTATATATCCATATGGCATCCCCTCCTACCCGTGGCGACTGGGCTATCATTATGCATTTTTCCCCCTCTATTTGTGCTTTATTTTTCTATCCCCCTGTCTGTCTGTCTGTCTCCTGTCTGTCTGTCTGTCTGTCTGTCTCTCTCTCTCTCTCTCTCTCTATCTCTCTCTCTCTCTCTCTCTCTCTCTTTTTTTTTTCTTTCTTTTTCCTAAATTTAATTCCGTATTGTATTGTAGTTCTAGTCACTTTTTGCATGCTTCCTTTGTTACCTCATCTTATTTTTGTTGACCCTACTCAGGGCGAGGACTGGATGTAAAAAAGCACATCAGTGCTTATCTATTATCCTCGTAAATAAAGAATTTGTCTTGTCTTGTCTTACACAAACAACAATCATATAGAGACAATAATATCAACAACTGAGAACGACAATAACAGCACAATATAAGGAAAACAAGAATGACGTTAACTTTAATAATAATGATGATGATAAATGAAGTAATAATCATAATAACAATAATAATGATAATGATATTGGTGATGATTATGATGAGGATGGTAATAATAGTAAATGAAATTCGATAACAGCAATAATCATGACAATAACGACGACACATTATCATCATCAGACTATTATGACCATCATTATTAGTATAATAATCATCAGCAACAACAACAACAACAACAGCAGCAGCAGCAGCACAGCACCACCCACCACCTCTCATTCTCAGCCCCATGCCCACCCCCACCACTTGTTCCCTTGTTCCACTTCGCCAAAATGAAAATGAAAAATCCAAAACACAGTTAACATTTTTCGGCATCTTAAACAAAACAAACAAATAGTTCAACAACCAGAGGGGTAACAGCCTCGAAATTTAGGATTCAAAACAGTGTTGTGTTTTGATTTCTTCTTCTTCGTCGTCTTCTTCTTCTTCTTCTTCTTCTTCTTCTTCTTCTCTTGTGTGTGTGTGTGTGTGTGTGTGTGTGTGTGTGTGTGTGTGTGTGTGTGTGTGTGTGTGTGTGTGTGTGTGTGTGTGTGTGTGTGTGTGTGTGTGTGCAGGCGACAGGCCTTCATCGTAATGTAAGGTCACTAAATAATCAAAATCACGGAAAGTGGAGACTTCGGTTCGTAAACCCACGCGTTGAAAAAGTTACACCTTCTAAACATTTTATTTAAAGTTTTTCTTTATAATCACATTCTGTACAACTTTTTTTCCGAAAAAAAAATTCTACACAAGAAGCAAACAAACAAGTGGTGGAAGAACCTTTTGATGTCGCTGAATAACTTGGGTTTTATAGAGTTCCAATGGCAGATTTGCATCATTTCCGCTAATCTGATTTTCTACACACAAAAAATGAAAATTTAAAAAAAAATTAAAAAGGAATTTGGCAATTGCTTCAACCTTGTTTGAGAGAGAGAGACAGACAGACAGACTGACTGAAAGAGAGTAGTGGGTGGAGGAGAGATAGACGAGGATAGGGGAGAGGGCTGTAAGAACAATGAGCGAGAGAAAGAGAGAGACACACACAGAGAGGCAGACAGACAGAGAGGGAATAACGGGCGGGGAAGAGACAGACGGAGAATGGGGGGGGGGGGGGGGGGGGGGGGGGGCTGTAGCGTAGGGACAATGAGTGAGAAACAGAGAGGAAGAAAGAGAGATGGGGGGTGAGGGAGGGAGGATAAATGGAACCCTAGCATAGCCCCTGATAATCTACGCCCTGTAGTCATATTCTTGCCCACAAAGCGCCGCACTCGACTAAATAAGGAAAACAATAATAACTATGTAGCAGGGGGAGGGGGAGAGAAGCTGTTCTTAGATTCGATCTTAGAGAGACTGTGAGGATGCGCATATTGCCTCCCCTGAAAGTACATTTCATTCCACAACTCTGCGTGAGAGAGATGATTGATTGATTGATCTTTAATACACAAGGATGAAGATTTTAGGCCAAAGCCTAGTCTTACAATCTGTCCTTTGTCATGCATACATTATTTCAACACATATCATTCATACTGACAATTCAACATAGCAACACGGTAATCTAATTCTACAATGATAAGCAAACTATTCATAAAAGTACTAATGAGATGGGGGATGGTAAAACAGAAGGAAACTACACAAACAAACAAAACAAAAGAGAGAGGTCAGAGAGGAGGGTGGGAAGAGAGAATGGTGGGTAGGGGGGGAGGAGGAAAAGGGAGGGATGGTAGACAGAGTGGGAGTGGGGATGAGATTTTAACGGACGGAATAGGTTTTATGTTTAGACAATTTTATTCAAAGCAGGGTTCACAGAAGACTTTGCGAATGGGCGCTAATCATCATTGCAATCGAATAATTAAATTACTGAGACATAAAAATGTTTATGCAAATGTTCCTTGAAAAGTTTTAAAGTATTCATGTTTTGTAGATTCGGTGGAAGTGAGTTCCAGACATATGGTCCAGAGTAAACTAGGCTTGTTTTGTATAGATCAATGCGTGGGTAGGGAAGAAGGAATTTCGTCGAGCCAGAAAACTGTTTCGATCTTGTTAAAAGGGCATTGATATAACATGGCATAGTATCTGTCAAGATTGTAAACACAAATGATGCCTTGCTGAATTCCAGTTGCCTATTCAGAGGAAGTATGTTCAGCGCTTTTAGTTTTTCGTCTGTTATTAGAGATACAGCTGGATGGAGTAGTTTTTTGCTGCACTTCTATATGGAGAGAATTCAGCCTTTTTTGTGGACGTCACTACTTCCGTCCCACACTGTTGAAGCGTAATTGATACGTGACATTATGTGTGCAATGAAGAAAAGTTTAAGCACATTACTGTCGACATAGCACTTTAATTGAGATAACAGGAAAAGGTGTTTTGAAACTACCTTGCATACGTTATTGAGATGAGATTGCCATTTCAATTCTTTATCTATCGTTAACCCTTAAACACGATGCTCATCCACCTGCTCGATAGAAGTGCCATTCAACTGAAGTTTTAGGCAAAGAGGAGTCATCTGGTGTTTTTTTGGCTGGTAGCTATAACCATGGATTTGGTTTTGGCTGGGTGTATGATCATTGAGTTTGAATGACACCAGTCTGACACGTCGTTTAGACTTTCCTGGAAAGAAGTTTCTATTGTCTGTAGATCACTACCATTCGTTTGGAGTGACAAGTCATCAGCAAATAAATCTGTCGTGACCTTTTCATCTGATATGGACAACGGCAAATCATTGATGAAGATGCAAAATAGTAGGGGGCCTAGTACTGAGCCTTGTGGGACTCCATGTCTGACAAAGTCTGAAGCGGAGGTTTTGCCATTAAGCACCACATACTGAGTCCTGTCATTCAAGTATAATTGGAATAATGAGATTGTCAGGGTATGGTTCAAGCAGACAGAAGGTTTCTTTAGAAGAATGGAATGATCAACAAGATAAAACGCCTTTTGGAAGTCAAGAAAGACAACCCCTGTCATTTGTGATTGGTTCATATTTGAAAGCCATGAGTCACACATTCGTGATAATGCTATGTGGCAGGAATGATTAGATCAGAATCCAGATTGGAGTGGGGTGAAATAGTTTGTTTTTCTCCATGAACTGAGATACGCGTGTGTGTATGTCATTTCTTTCAATGGTTTGGATAGAATAGATAGTAAGGATGTAGGTCTGAAATTATTTGGATCCGACAAATCATTTGATTTTGGAAAGGGGATCACTTTGGCGTTTTTGAAAACGCCTGAGAGAAAACATTATAGTTTCAATGGATATAATTATATATGTATGTAAGAGACTCAACAATGTAAGATAGAGCGAGTTTGAGAAGAAATGCGGGTATGTTATCAGGACCCGTGGATTTTTTTTTTCTTTAATTGCGCTATGTGCATTTCCTACTTCATGTACAGCAAGAAGGGGAATTTTGATTGAGTTACTGGATCCAAGTTTTTGTTTGCAAAAATGATATTAGGGAAGTCGGACATGTATATTCATTTGGTACTCTTATAGTCTGTGAAGCTTGAGTAAGGGTATCTGATAATGACAGAAAGTGGGTATTAAATTTGTCCGGGGTGATGTTTGTGCTTGAATTTTGTGAATCTGTATGCTTTTTTTGTGTACAATAGTGTTTATTGCCCTCCACATTGGCGCTGTGGATTTTTGGATCCATTATCATTTGACTGAAGTAGTCTCATTTGGCTTTTTCAACTTCGTTTGAAGCAAAGTTTCTCTGTTCTTTGTATTCGTCAAACAAATTTGCTGTCTTGAGTTGGTCACGTAGTACCATTTCTTGCAGCAATTCTGGTTTTAACCACGGGTTCATCTGCGGATGCCTAACTCTTTTTTGATGTAACGGCGCGTGTTAACTCATGCTGGTGAGGAATGTTTGGTACGAGAAGGACAGTGTATCATTGACGTCTGAATAATTATAAAGTTAAGTGAAATGGGGAAATGTTTAAGTCATAGAGGTATGTTGTTTCATTAAACTTTTTGAAAGAGCGGCATTGGGTGATTGTGTGACCTTTGGGTGGTGGATTTGGGAGCCTTAAAGACCATGTGCAGAAGACTGGACAGTGATCACCAATACCAGAATGTGTCACTGAAACAACTAATATAGCAGATTTGTTCTTAGTGTATACATGATCAATAAGAGTCGCAGTTGTTTTAGTTATTCTCGTCGGGGTTTGTACTAACTGATGGAGTGCATTAAGTGATAGTGTACTTGTCCAAGCTGGTTGTTGTTTTAACATATCAATATTAAAGTCCCCTAACTGTAGTATATTTGAATTTTTTGTGAC
>JADBJO010013772.1:32500-47500 GCA_016801955.1 Conus betulinus
ATTTTAAACTTGCATTTTGGTGACGATGCCGATAATGACAGCAACAACGACAACAGCAACAACAATTACTATGATAACAGGACATCCCTATAGCCATTTATGACACCTCGGAGCGGTTCATTATGTGAAGGGAATTCTCTATAGTTTGTTTTCCCCTGGGGTGGAGAAGAACTAATACATCAATTTTTGCGCCTAAGTTGGGGAGACAAGTGATTGTTCGTTCTGAACAATGAGGTCACAACGCGTCGTGTTTTGTCTTGAAATTTGTGGGTTTCTTTCGTTCGGCAACTTAGGTATTTTCTTTTTTTCTTTTTAATTGTTTTTATAACACCACAAAACAAACAAGCAAAACGGAATTACTGACGCTCTGATTAAGCTTACTTTTTATCAGTCTTAATGTCAATAACTTAAAGATCATAACTGATTGTACATAGGAGCAGCTCCTCACTTCCAGAATCCATCAAACAAGTCCATTGTACCACAACTTTCAAAAACGCTTACCTTACCCATCTTCTGCGGTAAAAAAAAAAAAAAAAAAAAAAAAAAAAAAAAAATCCATCATAAGTAATACCAACAAGTAATCTCAATTTTCTCTCTCTTTTTTTTTTTTCATGTATCAGTATATATATATATATATATATATATATATATATATATATATATATATATATATATATATCACCAATGTGTGTGTATGAATGTGCATGTATATGACTATATATGTGTGTATATGACTACATGTGTGTATATATATATATATATATATATATATATATATATATATATATATATATATATATATGTATGTGTGTGTGTGTGTGTGTGTGTGTGTGTGTGTGTGTGTGTGTGTGTGTGTGTGTGTGTGGATACATGTATGTGTGTATATGGATATAATCTTATGAAAAATGATTATATGCTGTGCCCCCTCTCTCTCTCTCTCTCTCTCTCTCTCTCTCTCTCTCTCTCTCTCTCTCTCTCTCTCTCTCTCTCTCTCTCTCTCTCTCTCTCTCTCTCTCTCAGTGCGTGCGTGCGTGTGTGTTCCGAATTCCTTACATGCTTTGTCATATTCATTTTACTGTCTGACTTTATACATATTGTCTGTTTTCATACATGCTAATCTTGTACGTTGTAGTACATTTACATATATACCCCCCCCAGCCCACCTCACTCTCTAGCCCCACTGTCTCCTTCCTCTTCATTATTGTTACTCTCATTTTTTATTTCTATTTTTGTGCTTGTTAATTATTATTCATATTTTTTGTTTTCATTTTCATTTATCTTCTATTATCATTTGATGTTCTTTTATGATTACATGACCGCTTTGCTTGCGCTTTTTTTTTTTTTTTTTTTTTTTTTTACATTAATTGATTTCACTGCATGTTGTAGTCCTACTCAGGGCGAGGACTGGATGTAAAAAAGCACGAGGAGCGTGTATGTGTGCACGACTGGTGCAGGGTGGTGGGAGGAAGCTGTGAAGATGACAGCAGCAGCAGCAGCAGCAGCAGCACCGGCCAGTCGAGGCAGAGTTATGAGGACGGCAAGTGCTGGTACGAGCTCTGGTACTTCTGGTCAGTATGCCAAACAATTCCTGCTGGATGTTTGCGACGTGGCGTTTTCTCTTTTAGGGGCAGGAGGGTGGTGGGGGTGGGGGGGTGGGGCTATGTGGTAGTGGTCTAGTTGATTGTTCTTTCGCTGTGCTCTTAGTCTCTCTATCTCTGTCTCTGTTTCTCTGTCTGCGTGTGTCTCTCTCTCTCTCCCTCTGTGTGTGTGTGTGTGTGTGTGTGTGTGTGTGTGTGTGTGTGTGTGTGTGTGTGTGTGTGTGTGTGTTTCTGTGTGCCCGTCTTCAAGCTCTCTCTCTCTCTCTCTCTCTCTCTCTCCTCTCTCTCTCTCTCTCTCTCTCTCTCTCTCTCTTTTGTGTTTTCTTATAACAGGGTCGGTTTTCCTCTTACTTTAGTCATCTATGTTATTTGTTGACCCACCCTCTTCATGAGGGGCCATGGCCTAGACATGAATAAACCGTTATCATTCTCTCTCTCTCTCTCTCTCTCTCTCTCTCTCTCTCTCTCTCTCTCTCCATAAAAAAAAAAACAAACTTAATACCTGTTTAAAACCCGTCTTTCCGCACCAAAAAAAAAAAAGCCCTAAACCCTTCTGCCTGTACAATTGTCGTCATCATCAAAGGAAATTATTCATCCCTATCACTTCATCGTCAGCAACAGGAATGACCAAAGCCTTGAAACATTTTGATTCGGGTAGTCGTCACCAAGGGAAGTAACCAAACCCTGGCACTTTTTTTTTTTTTTTTTTTAGTTCTGTCGGTCATCACCAAGGGAATAAACAAATCCTGGCACTTTTTTTTTACTTCTGTCGGTCATCACCATGGGAAATAACCAAACCCTGGCACCTTTTAGTTCTATCGGTCGGTCATCACCAAGGGAAATATCCAAATCCTGGCACTTTTTTTTTCAGTTCTGTCGGTCATCACCAAGGGAAATAACCAAACCCTGGCACGTTCTCTCGGTCATCACAAAGGGAAATAACCACCAAGGGAAATAACCAAAACCCTGGCACCTTTTAGTTCTGTCGGCCATCACCAAGGGAAATAACCAAAACCCTGGAACCTTTTAGTTCTGTCGGTCATCACCAAGGGAAATAACCAAAACCCTGGAACCTTTTAGTTCTGTCGGTCATCATCACCAAGGGAAATAACCAAAACCCTGGAACCTTTTAGTTCTGTCGGTCATCACCAAGGGAAAAATAACCAAAACCTGGAACCTTTTAGTTCTGTCGGTCATCACAAAGGGAAATAACCAAAACCCTGGCACCTTTTAGTTCTGTCGGTCATCACAAAGGGAAATAACCAAATCCTGGCACCTTTTAGTTCTGTCGGTCATCGCCAAGGGAAATAACCAAAACCCTGGAACCTTTTAGTTCTGTCGGTCATCACCAAGGGAAATATAACCAAAAACCCTGGCACCTTTTGGTTCTGGTCGTCATCACAAAGGGAAATAACCAAATCCTGGCACCTTTTAGTTCTGTCGGTCATCGCCAAGGGGAAATAACCAAAATCCTGGCATCTTTTTGTTCTGTCGGTCATCACCAAGGGAAATAACCCAAAACCCTGGAACCTTTTAGTTCTGTCGGTCATCACCAAGGGAAATAACCAAAACCCTGGAACCTTTTAGTTCTGTCGGTCATCACCAAGGGAAATATCCAAATCCTGGCACTTTTTTTTCAGTTCTGTCGGTCATCACCAAGGGAAATATCCAAATCCTGGCACTTTTTTTCAGTTCTGTCGGTCATCACCAAGGGAAATAACCAAAACCCTGGAACCTGTTAGTTCTGTGGTGATGACCTCACCAAGGGAAATCACCAAACGCCGGCACTTTTCAGCTGTACCGCAGGGGAGAAGGAAACAAGCATCAACCGTAATCACTCGTTCAGGTGTACGTTTTCAGCCCGAAATAGAACTGGAGGACAGGAACGGACAAAGGCCATATTGACGGAGAGAGAGGGGGGAGGTGGGGGGCAGTGGAGAGAGGGAGGGGGAGAGGGCGGAAGAGGAGGGGGGGGGGTGGAACGAGCCGAGAAAATGCCCTTTAATTTACCTAATCGATCAAATCAAACCAAAGAGTCAGTACCCCAGACCTTCACTGCCCTCCTCCCCCCCCCCCCCCCCCCCCCCCCCAAGCCCCCCCCCCCCCCCCCCCCCCCCCCCCAACCCCCAACCCCCTCTGCCACGTGGGTGGTACATGGTGCCAACACAACTTAACAACCGATGTTTTGTTTTGTTTTGTTTTGTTGTTATACGCCAAGCACTGTTTCACTCCATCGAGTTTGCTGACGGCTACCTGTGTGTCCGCTGGCTGACCGTGTTACCCAACGCGCTTGCACGTGACACCCGTGCGGATCGACTTGTGTGCTTCAAGTGAAAGGGACAGGACTAGCCCCCGTCGAGCCACAGAGAAATCTCTTTGTTCTTTCTTTCGTTCTTCCTTCCTTCCTTTTTTTTCTTTCTTCTTTTCTTCTTTCTTTCTTTCTCTCAGTACCGTTGTCTTTATCTATTGCGTGATCGTATAACTACGGAAAGTGGTAATATGGCATGATTAAAATCAAGAGAAATTAAGATAAAGCAGGATGAGTTTCTATACGACCAGGATTCTCCAGTCTCATTCAATGTTCATAAAAAGGGGGGGGGGGGGGGGAATATATAAGCCGTGCGCGCGCGCGCTCACACACACACACACACACACACACACACACACACACACACACACACACACACACACACACAAGTGCGCGTGCGCGTGCGCACACACACGCATACGCACGCATGCATGCACACACGCAAGGGAAAATCTAACATGCTCAAACGCATATAGAAATGTAGCTTATGTACAACTCTCTCTCTCTCTCTCTCTCTCTCTCTCTCTCTCTCTCTCTCTCTCTCTCTCTCTCTCTCTCTCTCTCTCTCTCTCTCTCTCTCTCTCTCTCTCTCTCTCTCTCTCTCTCTGTTGTTGTTCTTCCTTTAAATGCTTCATATGCTTTCACTCCCAGGCTGTTTTTTCCTTTTTTAATTCTTTTTCTCCACCCCAACCCCCATCCCACCCCCATCCCCACGCCCTCCCCCCCCTTTTTTTTTTTCAGTCTTAAGATTTTCGAGTTTGTTTTCTTTTCTGCTCAGTTATGCAGTGAATACGTTACATCTATTCTTTTGTGGGATGCAGTGTGCCAAATTTTCAACTCGGGTTTGTTGCTTTTTTTCTGGACAAAGTCCACAATAAGTAGCTTAAATACGAACATATTTGCAAGTGATGGTAAGTTTTCTATGAGGCGGAATCTTCAGCGGATTCACTCCATAAAACTTCCAGAACTGCAAGCCAAATATGAGTGAGAATGTGAGCCATTTGTTTGGGGAAAAGAAACAAAAACAGAATCCTCGCATAAGATCTTTGTAAATAACTCGGCACCTACTGAACCAGTCGATTTTTTTTTTTTTTCTTTTTTTTTTCTTTAATGTTGCCCGGAGGTTATCCTCAAGGCCTCTCAATGAAAACTGGATGCATTTCAATGTGCCTGTCTTGTTTCATTAATTCATATGCTAATCTTCAAATAACACAAAATACAAGATAAAACGTTTTTCTGTGTGAAATTAGTTCAAACATGCCCAGTTTTGCTTTTGTTTGTTTGTTTCTTTGTTCTCCAGCCTTTTTTTTTTCATTTCCTGTGGGTTTTTTTTTTCAAGTGGGGGTCCTCCATGCTCTTGTTTTGCGCCCTTGTTTTCTTCCTGACTCACCCTCACCTTGCAGTGCCTGTATGTTTTTGTCAACAGGATGGACATTGGCTGGCTGAAATTAATGTTTTGTCGTTTAATACAGAGTACAAAACCTGTCTTAATGATTAATGTGTTGTCGTTTAATACAGAGTACAAAACCTGTCTTAATGATTCGTCGATAGTAGAGTGACAAGTACTTTTTAAAGTACTTGCCACTCTACTATCGACGCACATCTCTCTTAAAAAGAGAGAGAGAGAGAGAGAGAGGAGGCGAGAGAGAGAGAGAGGAGAGAGAGAGAGGCGAGAGAGAGAGAGAGAGAGAGAGAGAGAGCAAAGCAAAATCACTTCAGAACACCAAGTTTCCATTTCTACATCCTCCCCATTTAAGCTCGGAGCAAAAAATAACTCAAAGGGTATCCACAATGATACTACCGAATGTTGTAATAGCCTCACTAGCATCTTCGTTCAAGTGGTTAAGTTATGAAAGGACTGAAACAGTGCAAGGGACGGTAAACAGACATCCTACATCAGTAACAAGAAGGGTAACTCTCGCTCCCATGACAAGACAGTTACCTTCCCATAACACCAAACGAATGATTAGAATAGACCAGTTTCACGCGGTTTGTTCTGTGTGCTTTGTGTGTCGACACGTGTGCTAAACGAATTGGTGCCGTTGGCAACATTCTTTGATAGTTATGAGCACGTAGCTGTTAAATCGTGGGGAGGGATAGTTAGCCTGTTTGTGTGTGTGTGTGTGTTTACCGTTACTGTTTTCACATCAAGTGCACACCTAACTAATTTAGCAGACGGAGGATATAGAAAAAAAAAAAAAGCAATCCAGAGATTGTGACTATATAACACCACGCAGATACCACCAGAACGACAACACTTTCTCATTTGGTGGCGAAACCTTCAGTTTATTTTTGCTTGGATTTTTTTTTTTTTTTTTTTTTTTCGCTATTTGTTCTGGAATTTGAACAAGCAACGTCTGACTGTGGATTTGGGCGCGTCCAGTCAGTCAGCTTGGTTACTTAAGCATCCTGGCTTTTTTTTTCACGAGCAAACCGCTATTTCAGTTCAGTTAACTCAGCTGGCCACACCAGCCCTGTGGGTCCCTAACCTGGCTAACAGCTGACTGTACGCCACACCAGCCCTGTGGGGCCCCCTAACCTGGCTAACAGCTGACCGTAGGCTACACCAGCCCTGTGGGGCCCTAACCTGGCTAACAGCTGACTGTACGCCACACCAGCCCTGTGGGGCCTTAACCTGGCTAACAGCTGACTGTACGCCACACCAGCCCTGTGGGGCCTTAACCTGGCTAACAGCTGACCGTAGGCCACACCAGCCCTGTGGGGCCCCCTAACCTGGCTAACAGCTGACCGTAGGCCACACCAGCCATGTGGGGCCCCCTAACCTGGCTAACAGCTGACCGTAGGTCACACCAGCCCTGTGGGGCCCCCTAACCTGGCTAACAGCTGACCGTAGATCACACCAGCCCTGTGGGGCCCTAACCTGGCGGGGCCTTGAGAATGTATATGCAACCGACCTGGCTAACAGCTGACCGTAAGCTAACAGCACGGCACATTCCTCCGCAGATGTAGCCCACTCATTCTTTGCCACAGTCGCGAGCATGGCACGTGTTGTCTGTCACAGAGCCAGTTCTAGGTGGCGCGCGCCTTCAGCAAAAATCCCACGCACTGGAAGATTAACGGCATGCAGAATCTCTCTCTCTCTCTCTCTCTCTCTCTCTCTCTCTCTCTCTCTCTCTCTCTCTCTCTGGCAGTGACCAAGAGCATTGATCCAGTTGTCACTGAACGCGCGTAAAGCAGACGATATCATGGTAAGCATTCACTCATTTGATGGGGATTTGATGGGGGGGGGGGGGGGGGGGGGGGGGGGAAGGGGGGTTGCTTAACTGTGTTTTATTCCAGATATAACTTTTTTTCTTTTAAACTCATCCTTCAGTACATTAATAACAACACACATACTGTGTGATTAATCAACCAAAATGATTCATCGACTAAAGTGCCAAAAAATGAACGCAAAATGCTCTGTTGGGGGACACTGCTGTAAGAATAGGGTGCTGCTGTTGGCAATAGGGGGCCCCACAGACGACACTGGACAGCAGATTCCTGACCGCACAGAGCACAGTGTACACGTGGCACCATGGTCACCAAACGGCAGGCCTGTGGGGAAGAATCACAGGGACAAAGGCTGCCGCACCACCACAACTTACGTCGGGACAATTGACCCATTTTCTCCCCGCTGCGCTCTGGCGTTGGGGGACTGGTAGATCGTACCTGAATCAATGCATAGGATCTCTGCTACAGCTGATAGGATTTTGGCCCTTGTTAAAACAAAGCTACGCTATGCGGGAGAGACAGAAAGACGAGGGCAGGCAGGGTGATGCTCCGCCACCCACCCCTCCCCCCCCCCCCCCCCCCCCCCCCCAACCCCGTTTTCTGTCTGTCTTTCTGTATGTCTGTTTGTCTCTCTTTCTGTGTGTGTGTGTGTGTGTGTGTGTGTGTGTGTGTGAGAGAGTGAGAGAGAGAGAGAGAGAGAGAGAGAGAGAGAGAGAGAGACCTGGTTGTTTTTCCTTTCGGCTAACTGATATTTTATGCAAAAAACCTTGGCCCGCAGGGTGGACATGAAGGCTGAACCCGGCCCACGCCAGTCCTGGGGGTACATTTAACAAGTTACATCATTACTCTCCTTGCTCCAGGACCTCAGCACTCACTGACTGACTGATACATTTTTTCAGCAGTGAAGATGGCGTTATTCCCTGCCTCCAGACCCGTTGTAACACCGGTCAAAAAAAAATGTTGGCCGCTTTAGATTTGTAAAATCGCTGCATGCTGGCAGAGCGTGTAGAGGAGACCTAACGCTTTCCTCATCGGACCACCAGAACGACAAACACGTGAAAGTGGACACCCAAAACGGTCTTTTTTCCCCACCAGAACGACAACACGTTAAAATGGACACCAACAGTATAACCCTAGCGCTTGTTGTTGCTCATTTGTTCTGACAATTATGAAGGTATTCTGTTCACTTGTTTTTTTTTTTTTTTTTTTAAATAAAAGTTATCTAAACCAAAATGGACACCCAAAACGGTAATTTTTCCACCAAGCGAGACAGCACGTAAAGCTGGATACCCGAAACGTTAATTTTTTTTGTCAGGCGACAGCAGGATTCAAACGCTTAACTTCAGAACGCGAAGTGGATGCGTTACCACTGAGCCAGTGGCGGGTTCGAAACACTCGGGCAAAATTGCCGGGAATTGTTCACTGGGCGCTCGGTTCCGTAGTCGGCTTTAACCCAGCGCTGGGAGTGTTCTAAATGCGATGGGGAGGAGTGGGCCAGATGCGACCTGAGTGGTATCCACATCACAATGATGTCTACCGGAAAGTTGAACCAGTTTCCTGACCAGTGATTCAGGTGTCAAGGTTTACTCTACACGGAAGCGCATAGTATTAAGTGGCATGGTGTGTGTGTGTGTGTGTGTGTGTGTGTGTGTGTGTGTGTGTGCGTGGTGCGCGCGCGCGCGCGCGCGCGTGTGTGTGTGTGTGTGTGTGTGTGTGTGTGTGTGTGTGTGTGAGTGTGTGTGTGTGTGTGTGTGTGTGTGTGTGTGTGTGTGTGTGTGCGCGCGCGCGCGCGCGCATGCCTGTGTGTATGTGTGTGTGTATGTATGTGTCTGTCTGTCTGTGTGTGCATGCGCGCGCGCGTGTGTGTATGTGTGTGTGTGTCTGTCTATCTGTCTGTCTGTGTCTGTGTGTGTGAGTTGTTTGTCTTGTTTTGTTTGTCTTGTTTTCAGACCAAAACCCCATCCTCTAAGCATGACCGTCTTTTCTTGACATCATCTTTTTAGGCAATCATTGTTTAAAACAAAGAGGAAGAAGAAAAAAAGAGATGAAAAACAGTCTAAAAATGGTCTCATCTACATCGACTGTTCCTCATGCCTTGCTTCCAGGCAGACCCCAAATTTGCTTTCCTTTTCCCCACATTCAGATCCCTCACTTCGGAGAAATTCAAGACATCATCGCTACCCAGAGATTCCAAGGGGAAGGAGGGGGAGGGGGAGGCATTCGTTTGAGAGACGTCTTCATTTGGGAGGAGGGAGGTCCGGGAAAGAGAGTTGAGGGCGGGGGTGGGGTGGGGGGGGGAGGAGCTCAACAAAACCCAGCTGTGTTACTACTAAAAGGATGATTGTCGTTTGCTGGGAGTGGGTAAACAATATCATGATACATGAAATCTGAATGGACGCTCCTGATCACTCCGCCGAGATGATTCAACAGCTGCAGCAGTGTCCTTCAGCAGGTGATGTGACAGGTTCTTGCAGACTGCCAGTGCTATGAGCTGGGGCAACGACCAGGTGAGTCGAGTAGGTTCCAGCAGTTGGGAATGAGCGGCGTGTGAAGACGAGCTCAGTAATGTAGCCCAGTCGATGACGACGACGTCATCGTTAAGGCTGACAGGGTTAAAAGATAGAACCACGGAGGAATGGGAGGGGAGAGGAGGGGGGAGAAAGATGGGAAAAGGGGACGGTGGGTGGGGGGAGTAAAGGAGTAAAATGCAACAGAGGGAACACAAAAGGTGGGTGAAGTTTTTGTTTAATTACGAAAACAGAAAAAACAAAACAAAACAAAAAAAGAAAAAAAACAGACAAAAAAAAAAGAAAATGAACAGAGGAGGAAAGAGAGAGAGAGAGAGAGAGAGAGAGAGAGAGAGAGAGAGAGAGAGAGAGAGAGCAATTCACACTCGTTGCTTCTCGCGAAAGCACTTACTGTTCAATACGTGCACTTGGCAATGTGACCAAGATTCCTTACTCGTATGGATTTTGACACGCGGTTTAAAAAACTTACCCAACCGAGCATGAAGAAAACCAATCGATGAAAACGAACGGAACAAGAGATTTCCAACGGCGCCGAGAGCGCCCGAGTGTCTTTTTACCGTGCTATGCTTCGTCTGGCGTGTGTGTGCGGCTGATGTTAGGTGTCCGACATAGTTCATTGCTTTGATCGATTCCAGCCGAACTTTCTCTCTACCGTTGTTTCGATTTATCGATCGAGTCTTTGTCAGGGGAAAAAGCCAAATGAACGTGTAGCCTGACTCGCAGCACCGCCAGGGTATTTAAAGAAATGATCAGAGTTACTGGGATGATATTGAAAAAAATGTTGTTTTTTAAATAACCCACCTAAACGCAAGTTTTTGTTTTTTTCAATCACCTACCTTAACGCAAACATGTCAGGTTTGTGTGTGTGTTTTTTTCTTTCAATAACCTAAACGCACATGTGTTTTACGACGAAAAAGCGGAAGAGCACACAAAACAAAGTGTGAAGTAACCGCAGTTTTAATGCACGACACAAAACAAGACAAGAAATTTTCGGCAATTAGCCATCCTCAGCCACAAAACAATAAAAACAGTAGACACTAACACGCGCAATACTCCCCTTGTGAAGCCAAACAAGGGGAGTATTGCGCATGTTAATGTCTGTACTGTTTTTATTGTTTTTGTCGCTGAGGAAAGCTTATTGCCGAAATTTCTTGTCTTGTTTTGTGTCGTGCATTAAAACTGCGTTACTTCACGCTTTGTTTTGTGTGCTCTTCCGCTTTTCGCGTCGTGTTTTCCGGTAACGCTGCAGTTTGTTTCATTGGCCTTCGCACATGTGTTTAGTTTTTTGATAACCCACCTACACGCAGATATCTGGTCATATCTGGGCCGAAGCCCTTCCAAAACGCCCAAAACGGGTCCTTGGGCGGATGCCGGGGGCTTTTTCATTGCAACAGCTCACCCGCCTATTGGAGCGTCTGTGCTAGCTATTACCTCTTTTCAGTCTCTCCATCATTATGCCTTTTTATTCACTATCATCATCATCATCATCTTCTTCATCATTCATTCTTTTCTTCTTTTCTTATTATTATTATTATTATTATATTTATCATCATCATCATTCTTCTTCTTATTCTTATTCTTATTTTTATTCTTATTATCATTATTATTATTATTATTATTATTTTTAAATGAATTGACCGTTTTTTTTGGCCGAGATATGGCCAAAAAAAAACGACGGCCAAAACGGCCAAATTTGAAACTTGAATAACTCAGAAACGGTTGGACAGATCGTAATGATATTCAGAACACTTACATAACACTATATTTGCAACATGTACGTTATAGTAACGAACCGGAAGTGCAAACCGGAAGTGCCTGACAGTGTCACTGGTCAATTTCAGTTGTTTCACGGAATAGCAAAAAACTGGAAATGACGTCACAAAACTAATCTACGGAAAATGTTTCTGTAGCTATGGCCCAGTGCAGAAAGGAGTTTGGTATTGATATCTTTAAAGGGTTTGGCAGTTATTTAAATTTATGCAAATTTAGGTACGCTCTAAAAGGCGAAATTTGAATATTTAATAGCTCAAAGACTAACAAAGTAACAGAAACCAAATTTTGGTTGCTTATGCAGTTTGATATGCTAATTTAAAAAATCTATGTGTTGCAAAACACTTCGACAGTTAAAAAACCGTAAAAAACCGTTATTTTTCATTTTTGAAGCTATCTCAACCAAAATTGGTGGATGTATGTAATTTGATATGCTGATTAAGAGTATCTTGTTTACAAAACACTTCGACAGTAAAAAAAAAAAAAAACGTTAAAACCGTTATTTTTCAAATATGCATCAATCTTAACAAAACTTGCTGATTAGATGTTACTTTGAACGCTGAACATGAATATTTAAGTTTACGAGAGCAATTTTGATATCCGACATCTAAAAAACCGTTAAAAACCGTTATTTTGCAAATAAGAATCAATTGTGACCAAAATTGGTGGCTAGATGTAACTTTTGAGCGCTGAACATGAAAACATTAGTTTCATACAGTAATTTCACATTTTTGACAGTTAAAAACCGTTATTTGGTAAATATGCATCAACGTTTACCAGTAATGGGTGGATAGATGTAATTTTCAACGGTGAACATAGATAGGCAAGTTTCATAAAGTGATTTGAAGGGGGAATTCCCATGTTTGCTCTAAGGCAAACATAAGGCCTCTCTGGGGGAATACTATTGTTATTGTAATTTTTTTTTTTTTTTTTTCTTTCTCTTACCCCTTTTTTTCATCCAATCGTGTTGAAATTTTCGGGGAAAGTTGCAGGGCATTGTGGGCATGTGCAAATGGCATTTTAAAATGAATTGGCCGTTTTTTTGCCGAGATATGGCCAAAAAAAAAAAAACGGCCAAAACGGCCAAATTTGAAACTTGAATAACTCCGAAACGGTTGGACAGACCGAATGATATTCAGAACACTTACATAACATTATATTTGCCGTGTGTGTGTGTGTGTGTGTGTGTGTGTGTGTGTGTGTGTGTGTGTGTGTGTGTTAAGGGGGAATCCTCCCATGTTTGCTCTAAGGCAAACATAAGCCCTCTAGTTATTATTATTATTATTATTATTATCATCATCATCATCATCATCATTATTGTCATTATTATTATCATCATTATCATGATCATTATCATCATTGTTATGATGATGAGGGGGAGGAGGAGGATTATAATTGATATGATTATGATTATCATTATTATTATCATTATTGTCGGTGTTGTTGTTTTGTTGTTGTTGTTGTTGAAATTATTATCTGTCGGAAACAGCAGTATCAATTATCATTGTCTTTCTCTTCAGTCGTCTACTATTTTTTCTGCTTTTTGGTTTATTCTCCAGTCCTTGTTCTGGAAACTCCAGAGGCGGATTTCAAGGGGGATCCTGAGATTCCAGAACCCCTCTTTCCTCTCTCTCAAAAAGAAAAGAAAAAAAAGGGGGGGGGGGGAGGGAGCACGGGGGCGTAATGAATGTGTAGTGGATAAACACCTGTTATCTGGCATGAAGGCTTCCAATGGACATTAATGACTAGGCATGGAAGGTTCCCCCACCCCCACCCCCACCCCGTTTCAATCAAATCTTCACGTCCTCTTCCACTCTCTCCCTTCTCTTACAAAATCTGCGCCTAGTTTCATCGTAACCCATCCCAGCTTTTACAATGTTTATACCTTGTAACTCCACCCCCTCCCTCCCGCTTTTACAAAATCTCACCTTGTTTCTCCTGAAGAAGACCCAAGAGGTCGAAATGCATTGTGTTTTTGTCCTATACTGTGTTTGTCTGTGTCCTTGGCAGTAACAACCTTCCTGTCTTTCTAATTTTATATAATGAATGGTGTACTTAACATTTACTGTTCCGCGCCGAACAAAGGGAGACAAATTACAGGACAAAACATGTCTGACCCCTAGTCTGTGCGCAACCGGAAGTAAGCATTTTTTCCTGTCCAATATGAATGAACAAACACTACTGAAACACCATTTCGTCAAGACAAGCAAGACTGAAAGAAATACGAAAGAAAAGAGAAATAGAACAACCTTCGCCTAGCCTTCCTTCGTCTGATTCAGAGGCCATTCAACATCATGTTCGCAGACGAAGATTCAACGCAGATATGACACGTCTACTTTCCTGCAGGACGTTCGGTTATCTGTCCCTATTGTCTTGCAGGATCACCAACTTTTTTTTTTTCAAAATTCATTTCAATTTCCGCCTTCGGTCTCCTTACTTTGAAACTAACAAAGTTATTAATAGCAACACGATTTTTTTTTTCAACTTACCAGTCAGAAAAGAAAATCGCAGCGTGCTAATTTCAGCGACTTCTTATTTAGCTCTGGTATCATCCGTTCGTGGAACAGGCGCATTTTGTCAAAGCATAGATATATATCTATGGTCAAAGGGACTGCAAATGGGAAGTGGGTGGGGGTGGGATGAGTGGGATGTGGGGTGGGGGGGTTAAGGAATGGTGCTTCTTACGCCAGGCAATCAACCAAAAGGACGAAGTAGAAAAGAACAGAAAGAAACAAAGAGACAAACTGATAGAACGATCGAACAAAAGAAATTTCTGGCACTGAATTTCAGGGAGGCGGGAATACTGTTCATAGCTAATTAACCTCATCTACGACCAGCGTTCTATGGAAGAAGGAGGTTGACAAAAATAAGAATAAAAGATTAGAAGAAAAAAAAAAAGAAGAAGTTAACGGCGAAATAAACGGAACCCAGGCAGATCCGTCGTGCGTTAAAACAGTCTCTATGCCATAGGGTCCCCCCTGACTGCCTATGACATCAGTACTGTGTGTGTGTTGTCGTCAATGGTGGCTATTGTGGGGGGGTGGGGGGGGGGAGGGGGGGGGGGGGGGGGGGGGGGGTTCCATTTGCAAGGCAAACATGTCACCCCGTCTGCATGGTCCCCGTGGTTAATGGGTTTTCCTTTCCTGATTTTCCCCCTTTGTTTCTTTTGAATGAGGTGTTTTTTTTTTCTGTCCATCCCTCCCCCCTCAACCCTCTCTTCCCCACCCCCCCACCCCTCCTGCCCCCATACTCGCTTGATTAGGCGGCGCCCCCTTGTGGTCGGCTGGCTGTTATGACATGACAAGAATACCGTTGTCATTCTCTTTGTTTGATCAATTTTCTTTCGCTTTGTTCTTTGGTGGGGGGTTTTTTCCACTGTGTATTCCTTTTACGTTTTGTCTTTTTTCTTTTCTCCTTCGGCTGTAATCTTTTTTTCTGTCATTGGTTGTTGTCTTCTTCTTTTTCTCCTTCTTCTTTTTTTTTTTCTTCTTTTTCTTTCTTCTTCTTCTTCTTCTTCTTCTTCTTCTTCTTCTTCTCCTCTCTTCTTCTTCTTCTTTTCTTTTCT
>JADBJO010013773.1:5000-7500 GCA_016801955.1 Conus betulinus
TATATATTCTTTTTTTTTTTTCCGATGATTGTTCTACATAAAGTCGTTTGTTATCAAACAGACCACACTTCGCTTCCATAGAATGCTTCATATCCCAAAAGGAATATACTTATTGCATCTTGAATCTAACATGTCACTGACTGAAAATATTTAAAACGTAGAAAGGTTCATACATACACACACACACGCGCGCGCGCAAATGAAAGAGAGAGAGAGAGAGAGAGAGAGAGAGAGAGAGAGAGAGAGAGAGAAACGGGAATTTCCCATCAGGTGTTACCATAACTACAGAGCACAGAAGACTAAAAATAGTGCTGATCGACAGTTTTCGATTAGAAGAGGGTTTTTCTGATTCATAGAAGCTTCGAAAAACATCAGCATTGTCTATCAAACGATGTTGGGGAACTAAAATCTCTAAAAATACCCCCGAGTTGCACCACACAAAACACGTCAGCAAAAGTGTGATATTTAAACGCTTTGCATCGAAAGGCCAGTCAGTTGAACACACTGAGAGGAAGAGAGCTTTGCTCAAACACCAAACCATTTTGGCTGTCTTTTGTGGAAGTTCGAACAGAAACAAAGGAGAAAGAAAAAAAAAACTTTGTCTGAGTTGTGGACAACAGTGCGGTCGAGTCTACAGAACTAAAACGAATGCGACTATCCTCCACTGTAAATCGTGCATATAAGTATTACAAGTTACACAATTGTGACAGACCATGATGGCATCAGGGGAGATTATTTTTGACATATTTTGGAACAGTGGCTTGCACGGAGGGTCGTGGGGGAAAACCGTGTATTCTGTGTTGGTATACACAGTGCACAGTCCTGATTCGCCAGATCCAAAGACGGTCATCCACCCTGTCAAGAATGACACAGGACGTCATTCTGAACACAACGCAGTCACTGCTCTTACTCATCTCTTGCGAACGCACTCGATACCCTCACAAATGATCAATGGTATATAAATTACTCCCCTTGTCGACAGTGCAGCGACACCATCAACCAGTTCGTAACTGACGCGAATCTTGAATTTAACGTAACAATAAAAATCGATATGGTGGCAGCCTTTCTCTACAAGATTCGAAGACCATCATGTAAAAAGACTTGCTTTCATTTTGGAAACGTCGGGCTGGCTGACCATGAGCAGAATGTGGAAGGTCTGCAGCAGCTGCTGGGGCCAATGGAGTTGACGTGCGCACGTTTGGAGAACCAGACTGGATCCAACTGGCCGCCCACCTTCGTTCCCTGTCTCCCTCGCCTTGTCCTCAGATGGATAAGAAGTGCCTGGAGTACCTCACAAGTACTCGTCAACAGGAAGATGTGCGGATGAAGAATGACCTCCAGGAAGTGACAAGACGGATCGACGGTTGGTCATCATTGAGTGATTTTTGTTCTCTTCCGCGTCTTTTAGCTTTGTAATAGTGTACCTCCCAGTCAGTGAGTTTGAAGTCTATCAAGATTGTGTGTTTCAAATCCATCAGCTGTATTAAATTTCCTTGCAATGGGGTCAAGACTCTCTGTGTCACTATCCGGTTGGCGACGAACACAATAAAAGTCAATCTATATATGACGAGATGTTCTTGGTGTTACAACAGAATCGTCTGTCATTGTACCTCACACAACCCAGCATTTCCCAGACAGATACTTCTTTGCTCTTATAGAGACTTTGCCTGGTCTTGCATGGCTATTTTCTTTTAGCCCCCCCCCCCCCCCCCCCATGCACCCCCCAACACACACACACACACACACACACACACACACACACACACACACACACACACACACACACACACGTCAATTCATCAATCCTCCGTTCCCTACCCCCCTTCACCCAGCCTACTGAGGCTCCCCATCCCCCACCCATCCCCAAAATGGACATGGTTTGAATCGTAACTATCGAAACACACACACACACACACACACACACACACACACACACACACACACACACACACACACACACACACACACACACACACACACACACACGCGCGCGCGCGCGCGCGCGTATATCTAAATCCATTTGGAATGTGTCTATGCGAGCGTGCGCATTGGATGCTTTCATTATAGCTGCGTGGTGACCATTTCAGATGAAAAGGGGACTGACTTTGCACCTGAATCGTGACCCGATCATCGGCCTCTTGGGTGTCTCCTCTTCATCTCCCCATGCTGCACATGCGCACCGACAGCTGGACATCTGCTACCTGCCGGTCGTGGACCCTACCCCCCAGCCCTGTCTGAAGCCTGTCCTCAACTTCATCCGATCATCAGAGGTGTCCAATTCTCTTCTTCCAACCTTACGACGAAGATCTGTCCGGCCAAAACTGTGACAGTGAATTTTTTTGTTCAAAAAGCTGATTTTGATTGTGTCAGTCAATCTTTTGAATATATTTTTGTATATGTGCTGTAAAGTACAATTTTGCTTGATGTTGATTTTGTGTATGTGTATATAGATACATAGTTGTCAACAGTGAGAGATAATTATCAAATTAATTTGACATGA
>JADBJO010013773.1:15000-20000 GCA_016801955.1 Conus betulinus
CCAGTCATGGAAATGGTCGCTACAGGATAGAAATAAATGCTTTAAATACAAAACAGAATATTTGCCGTGAAAAGTACATTTGTCAATTTCCAGATACATACGAATACACACTAATAAGATTTTGTTTGAGCAGCCATAAGCAAGGTATCGAATCTGATAAGAAAGAAGGAGAATATCACTTTATTCCAGAGTGACCAAATATATGATACTTCGACCAAAGCTATGATACGCTGGTGTCCAGAAAATACTAGTCTTCAGTGTGAATGTCTAATAAATGTAATTACTGCAGACGGGAGAAAATTACAGCTTAAAGCAAGTAATCTTATAAAACTCGTGAAAGATGTTCAAACTGTACTTTTCTTTCAAGATGCTTGGATTGTGAATTTCATTTTGAATGCATCGATTGTGTATCAGTGCAAATGTTGATACCGGAAATTGGCTTACCATCAGTTCGGTTACACATTTTATTCATTCATTTGTTCATTTTCTTCTTTTTCTTCTTCTTCTTCTTCTTTTTCGATGAACGTTGTACATATAGTCGTTTGTTATCAAACAGCTGTACCACTTCGCTTCCATAGAATGCTTCATAAGGAATATACTTATTGCATCTTGAATCTTAACATGTCACTGACTGAAAATATTTCAACGTAGATTGGTTCACACACACGCGCGCGCGCGCACGCGCAAAAAAACAAAAAAAAAAAAAAAAAGAAAAAAGAAGAAAGAAAGAAAGAGTGTGTGTATGTTTGAGAGAAACGAAAATTTCCCTTCAGGCACTGCCATAACTGCAGAGCACAGAAGACTAAAAATAGCGCTGACCGAAAGTTTCGATTTGAAGGGGGTTTTCCGATTCCTAGAAGCTTCGAAAAAACATCAACATCGTCTGTCACACGATGTTGGGGAATTAAAATCTCTAAAAATACCCCGAGTTGCACCACAAAATACCTCAGCAAAAGTGTGATATCAAAGACAGTTCTAGGGCGTACTGTCTTTGGTGATATTTAAACGCACTGCATCGAAAGGCCAGTCGAGAGCTTCGCTCAAACACCAAACCATTTTGGCTGTCTTTTGTAGAAGTTTGAACAGAAACAAAGGAGAAAGAAAAAAACAAAACAGTGACTGAGCTATGGACAACAGTGTGGTCGAGGCAACAGAACTAAAACGAATGCGACTATCCTCCACCGTAAATCGTGCATATAAATATTACAAGTTGTACAATTGTGACAGATCATGATGGCATCAGGGGAGATTATTTTTGACATATTTTGGAACAGTGGCTTGCACGGAGGGTCGTGGGGGAAAACCGTGTATTCTATGTTGGTATACACAGTGCACAGTCCTGATTCGCCAGATCCAAAGACGGTCATCCACCCTGTCAAGAATGACACAAGACGTCATTCTGAACACAACGCAGTCACTGCTCTTACTCATCTATTGCAATCTCGCCAGATACCTCCACAAACGATTCGATGGTATATAAATTACTCCCCTTGTCGACGGTGCAGCGACACAATCAACCAGTTCGTAACTGACGCGAATCTTAAATTTAACGTAACAATAAAAATCGATATGGGCATCCTTTCTCTACAAGATTCGAAGACCATCATGTGAAGAGAAGAAATGCCATCATCTTCAAAGCGTCTCACTGGCTGACCATGAGCAGAATGTGGAAGGCCTGGAACAGCTGCGGGCCAATGGAGTGGACGTGCGCACGTTTGGAAAACTAGACTGGATCCAACTGGCCGCCCACCTTCGTTCCCTGTCGCCCTCACCCTGTCCTCAGATGGATAAGAAATGCTTGAAGTACGGCACAAGTCCACGTCAACAGGAAGATATGCTGATGAAGAATGACCTCCAGAAAGTGACAAGACGATCACGTATCGAAAGTAAGTCATCACTGGGGGAGTTTTTTGTTCTTCTGCGTCTTTTAGCCTTGTAATGGTGTATCTTCCAGTCAGTGGGTTGAGAGCCTGTCATTTTTCCATTTTTCAGTTCCATCAGCTGTATTATATTTCCTTGTAATGGGTCAAGACCCTGTGTCACACTATTCGGTGGGGACGAACAAAATAAAAGTAAATCTATGTATGTGTTTGATGTTATAATGTGTTTGATGTTATAACGGAATCACTCTCTGTGTGCCTTGATTACGCTGCCCATCTGTCATTTTACCTCACACCACCCAGCTTTTCCCGGATAGATGCTTCTTTGTCCTTATAGAGACTTTGCCTGGTCTGTCACTTTACACACACACACACACACACACACACACACACACACACACACACACACACACACACACACAGAATGCATTGATTCTGGTTGCCTGGTGACAATTCTATATCGCAGCCTGGTCACCGGCTTCGTGGTAGCACTAATCTTCCTTCATCTCTATTCCAGGTCTGCTACTCAAGCTGGATCGATACCTCCGGGTGTCCTCGTCGACTGGTCTGATGGTCTCCCCTTCATCTCCTGATGCTGCACATGCGCACTCCGACAGCTGGGACATCTGCTACTTGCCGGTCGTGGACCCTACCCCCCCAGCCCTTTCTGAAGCCTGTCATCTGAAGTGTCCAGTTCTCTTCTTTAACCTTCAGCCAAAAATCTGTCTGGCCAAAACTGTCACAGTGAAATTTTTTTTGTTCAAAAAGCTGATTTTAATTGTCTCAGTCTCTTTTTCGAATATATATTGTATGTGTGCTATATGGCACAATTTTGTTTGCAATTCGCTGATCTAAATCTGGTTAAATGATTCTATAACGAACACTGTAACATGATTCATGAATTAATGAAACGCCATAACCTCATACACGACGTAGATGTCAACAGTGAGAGATAATTATCAAACTGTTTTGACATGAAATATGTTTAAGGCTGCATTAGTTGTTTGGGGTCAGGAAATTGAGGATACTAATTAAAATGAAAAAAAAAAATTATTTCTAATTCGAAATGTGTTTTCGTCATTTTTGTTCGTGCCATTCGAAAAAAAAAAAATGTTTATGAAACTGGTGCCTTTTTACTGCTTCATTTTATCATACACTTCATACAATGTTCTGATTTTTATATTTATGTGCTGCTTGATTTTATCATACACTTCATACAATGCTCTGATTTTTATGTCTTTTTATGTTTATATCTACAAATAAACAGATTTTTTTTAATCCAGGTGTCAAGGGTCTATTCATTATGTATGTTTGTGTGTACAGTGTGTGTGTGTGTGTGTGTGTGTGTGTGTGTGTGTGTGTGTGTGTGTGTGTGTGTGTGTGCTCGCGCTCTCTCTCTCTCTCTCTCTCTCTCTCTCTCTCTCTCTCTCTCTCTCTCTGTTACCCTATCTTTACAGCCATACACACATGCGAGTGCGTACACACACACACACACACACACACACACACACACACACACACACACACACACGCACGCACGCACACACGCACGCACGCACGCACGCACGCACGCACGCACGCACGCACACACACACACACACACACACACACACACACACACACACACGTTCGATCGACACATCAAATGAAAGGAATTCATATGTACCCGACGCTCGCTAACTACATTCCTCACTCCAGCTGGGAACATTTCCCCTACACTCACACACACATTTCGATCAACCAATCAAATCAACATAATTAACTCATATAACCAAGCGGATAACAACAGTCCTCACTCGAACTAAGAACAGACACAGACCCAGTATCCATCAATCAACAGTTCCAGTCCCCATACATAGACCAATGTACACCACAGTGACCATCAAACTGCACAACACGCACACCCACACCTTCTCCGCCCGTAACTCATCATAGAAATTCTTTCACAGAAACCGAAAGGACCAATTTTCTCAGAATCACGCGCTGTTGTTTCTTGGAATTTAGAAATGTGGCCTCAATGCAAAGTGATGGACTCGATGTTTTGACCTCCCACACAGAAGGGATATGCTCACCTGCGTCTGTTTGTTAGCTTGTTTGTCTGTCTGTCTATCTGCAAAGATGTTTTTTTCTGTCTCCTCTTCTGTACCACTCCAGAGGCATAACCCCCACCCCGCTCATACCGACTCCCAGTTCACCCCTGAGGCATAACCCCCACGCCGCTCATATCGACTCCCAGTTCACCCCTGAGGCATAACCCCCACCCCGCTCATACCGACTCCCAGTTCACCCCTAAAGCATAACGCCCACCCCGCTCATACCGGCTCCAAATTCACCCCTGAGGCATAACGCCCACGCCGCTCATACCAGCTCCCAGTTCACCCCAGAGACATAACCCCCACGCCGCTCATACCGGCTCCCAGTTCACAGTCACATCCCGGTTTGTCCCGTCCAAGCTCTGGTACCAACTCTCCACAGGCAACCCCAGGAGAGGAGACACTGCACTGCTGCTGAGTCACGTCAGTGGTGTTCAGTGGTGCCTGTTCTGATCCATCTACAAAGCCCCCTACTGATGATAGTCACTGTTTAGTCTGGAGCCAACGTGAGTGAACTATCTCCCTCTAGAGGGCGCCATCATGTCCTCCCAAAGACAGTCCCCATGACCTTGCTGATACCGGCAGCCTCGACATGAACTCTCACCTAGTGTTCAGACGAGGACAGGACATTAACACTGAAGTCACCATAAGAGCAGAGCATATACACACGCAAACACGCAACCACACACACACACACACACGCGCGCGCGCGCGCGCGCGCGCGATCACACAAGCACACATGCACACACGCATGCATGCACGCACATAAGCACGCAACCACGCAACCACGCACGTATGCACGCTCACACACACACACACACACACACACACACACACACACACACACACACACACACACGCGCGCGCGCGCGCGCGCGCGCGCGCACGCACGCCCGCCCGCACACACACACACACACACACACACACACACACACACACACACACACACACACACACACAAATAAGTGCGCGCATAAGCATGGATACAACGCACACATGCACACACGCAAACACACATAACCACCAC
>JADBJO010013773.1:25000-30000 GCA_016801955.1 Conus betulinus
TTCGGTGCTCGCACCCCGATCCGTCGGAGTGCAACAGCAGGGGCCCAGAAATCCACCAGTCGGACATCGACACAAGTCTGGAGCAAGCTATAGACAAAAAGTATTTCGGAAGGATGTGTTCCATCAAACGGATGATGTAAGTGTGCTGCTGTGTGAATCAAAACGACGTCGTTCAAGAATATTCCTGCGATCCGTGGTCGGAAAACGATTGCTTTTTCTGGTTTAACAAACAGGAAAAAAGACGCATGTCATAAGAGGAATGTCTTAAATTGTCCTGCATTTGGAAAGGAAGGCGCATCGGCAAACACGAAGCATGCAGAGACCCAAGCATGTGCTCTATGGCAGCTGCACGCTGCCCACGGACTGATCCAGTTTTACCTGGGGTGACCGTCGTCTACAGAACTGACAGTGAATCCCAGTGACATTTTCTCGTTCATGATTTCGTCATGTAAAGTGAAAAAACAAGGATATTGCTGTGGTTTCCATGTTAATAAAATCGAAATTGAGTCGTGTTTTGTTGTTGTACATCCCGCCGATTTGCTCAATGGGCTTTTACAGCCTAACAGCATTAAACTTCGTTCATTCGTTCGTTTGTCCAAACATCAAAGCAATAAGCCTATAGACGAGATAATTTCTACATACACTAACACACACACACACACACACACACACACACACACACACACACACACACACTGAGAGCCCATATATAGCGGAATTCAGAAACACCAATTCTGTGTGACTACATGTATATCCACTACATGGTAGTCAAGGATCATTAAAGTATGGAACTGGCTGACATTACTCGTAAGAGTCGAACAGCTTATGGGTGTATATGGATTGGGGAAGGGGAGAAGAGGGAGGAAGATGGGGGGGGGGATGAAAAAGCCTTGCTCTACGTGCAAATTAGACGCCGAACCATACTGATATGGAATATGCCTAGAATAAGATTTTAACATTTCAAAAATTCGCGAATTGGTTTAAAAAAAACAAACAAACAAACAAACAACAACAAAAAACCTGTTAGGGGGGAGGGAGGCAGTGAGGAAAGGGTGGGGCGGTGGAAGAATTAAAAATATCTTCCAAGTGGATGAGATTTAATAAGAGTAACAGCCAACATTGCCAAGCTCCAACCGTTCTCATAACTGGGATTAAAAACACTTGACAAGGTCAACGGAAGCTTGAAGGACTTCATCTTATCATGAAGAAGCTGAAAGTGATTTTTTGTACTAGTACAGTCAAATAAAAAATGAGGGATATCGAGAGTCTGACCACATGCACAAGCAGGTGCCGGTTTTAAATACCTACCTAACCAACCATTAACCCGCAGCCTATGTACAAGGTTACGATTTGGGATTGGGCCTGGAGGATTACAGCATTTGCTTGTTGGTTTCGTCATATCCCATCTGTGCTTCAGAGCTGAATCTTCAAGATATTGTTTCTGTCTTATGTTCCAGATTGAACTTGTCAAAATGTGGATAGCTTCAGATGAAGAAAGAAGGATATCACAATTCAAAAACATCAGATTTATTTCTTGCAGCTTCCTTAGCATAAAAGTCAGCTAAATCATTGCCACGTAAACTAGAGTGCCCTGGAACCCATAACAGAGTTACATCGATACCCCGGGTTATTAACTGATGAATGAGAAATAAGATCTCACACACCAAGTCTGAACGACTAGATTTTGATTGACAATGTAAAGCCGTAAGCGCTGATTTTGAGTCCGATAGTATAAGTATTTGTCTATGTATAACGGGCATGTCAAGTATAAAATCTAGTGCTTTCAAAATAGCAAATAACTCTGCTGTAAATATAGAACATCCTTCACACACACACACACACACACCACACACACACACACACACACACACACACACACGTGCGTGCACGTGCACATTGTCAATAACACACATTGCACAAGCGAACACACGCGGTATTCGCGCGCGCGCACGCACGCACGCACACACACACACACACACACACACACACACACACACACACACATACAGACGCGCGCGCGCGCGCGCGCGCGCGCGCGCGCACGCATCGCAAAATGTGGAAGCATCTAAATCTAAGTAAGCAAGAACTATCTTTAAAGCTTAGACGAGTGTAAATGACCATGAACCACGGACAGTATGTTTACTGTAGCACACTGCTAGAAGACAGTCTCTGCTTACAAACATTTATAGAAATGTATGAGAAAGTGGTCATTCCAGACATGTTGTGTAGGGATGAAGTATGGCGCTATGAAAATGTTTTTGTGTTAAAACAACTGCGAATTAATTTTTTGAAAATGCTTTCCCGTTTACATCGTACAATTATGCTCCTTGGGAAACGGGTTCTTTCCATTTTAGTTCTCGATAGATGTATAACTCTCCCGTTTTTGCTTACGTTTACATCAAAAGTACTAAGTACTGGCAGTAAAACTTCCGAACAAATGTATACTGTATTCTGAAGGTTAGTATGACTGCGTTTGGTACTCCCAGTCCTTTGACAGCAAGGAATCATTTTGTAGTAATATCACACAGAGCTTGAGAGATTATCCTGTCTAGTCATGGAAACGGTCGCTACAGGAGAAAAATAAATGCTTTAAAGACAACCATGAACAGTACATTTTGTCAACTTCCAGATGAATACGTATACACACAAATTAGAATTGTTAGAGTAGACCAAACAAGGCTATGATACGGTAAGTGTCCAGAAAATACTATTCTTCTAGTGTGAAAATCTAATAACTTGTAATTACTGATACGACGGTCTAAAATTACAGCTTCAAAGCAAGTAATCTTATAAATGTAATTATTGAAGAGATGGAGAAAACTGTACTTTTCTTTCAAGATGCTAAAATTGTGAATTCAATTTTGAATGCATCGATTGTGTATCAGTGCAAATGTTGATACCGGAAATTGATTTACCATCAGTTCGGTTACATTTTATTCATTCATTTGTCATTCTTTTTCTTTTTCTTCTTCTTCTTTTTTTTCGATGAACGTTGTACATATAGTCGTTTGTTATCAAACAGCTGTACCACTTCGCTTCCATAGAATGCTTCATAAGGAATATACTTATTGCATCTTGAATCTTAACATGTCACTGACTGAAAATATTTCAACGTAGATTGGTTCACACACACACACGCGCGCGCACGCGCAAACAAAAAAAAAAAAAAAAGAAAAAAAGAAGAGAGAGAAAGAAAGAGTGTGTGTATGTTTGAGAGAAACGAAAATTTCCCATCAGGCACTGCCATAACTACAGAGCACAGAAGACTAAAAATAGCGCTGACCGAAAGTTTCGATTTGAAGGGGGTTTTCCGATTCCTAGAAGCTTCGAAAAAACATCAGCATCGTCTGTCACACGATGTTGGGGAACTAAAATCTCTAAAAATACCCCGAGTTGCACCACACACAAATACCTCAGCAAAAGTGTGATATCAAAGACAGTTCTAGGGCATACTGTCTTTGGTGATATTTAAACGCACTGAATCGAAAGGCCAGTCGAGAGCTTCGCTCAACACCAAACCATTTTGGCTGTCTTTTGTAGAAGTTTGAACAGAAACAAAGGAGAAAGAAAAAAAAAACAGTGACTGAGCTATGGACAACAGTGTGGTCGAGGCAACAGAACTAAAACGAATGCGACTATCCTCCACCGTAAATCGTGCATATAAATATTACAAGTTGTACAATTGTGACAGACCATGATGGCATCAGGGGAGATTATTTTTGACATATTTTGGAACAGTGGCTTGCACGGAGGGTCGTCGTGGGGGAAAACCGTGTATTCTGTGTTGGTATACACAGTGCACAGTCCTGATTCGCCAGATCCAAAGACGGTCATCCACCCTGTCAAGAATGACACAAGACGTCATTCTGAACACAACGCAGTCACTGCTCTTACTCATCTATTGCAATCTCACTCGATACCCTCACAAACGATTCGATGGTATATAAATTACTCCCCTTGTCGACGGTGCAGCGACACAATCAACCAGTTCGTAACTGACGCGAATCTTAAATTTAACGTAACAATAAAAATCGATATGGTGGCAGCCTTTCTCTACAAGATTCGAAGACCATCATGTGAAGAGAAGAAATGCCATCATCTTCAAAGCGTCTCACTGGCTGACCATGAGCAGAATGTGGAAGGCCTGGAACAGCTGCGGGCCAATGGAGTGGACGTGCGCACGTTTGGAAAACTAGACTGGATCCAACTGGCCGCCCACCTTCGTTCCCTGTCGCCCTCACCCTGTCCTCAGATGGATAAGAAATGCTTGAAGTACGGCACAAGTCCACGTCAACAGGAAGATATGCTGATGAAGAATGACCTCCAGAAAGTGACAAGACGATCACGTATCGAAAGTAAGTCATCACTGGGGGAGTTTTTGTTTCTCTTCTGCGTCTTTTAGCCTTGTAATGGTGTATCTTCCAGTCAGTGGGTTGAGAGCCTGTCATTTTTTTTCCATTTTTCAGTTCCATCAGCTGTATTATATTTCCTTGTAATGGGTCAAGACCTGTGTCACACTATTCGGTTGGGGACGAACAAAATAAAAGTAAATCTATGTATGTGTTTGATGTTATAACGGAATCACTCTCTGTGTGCCTTGATTACGCTGCCCATCTGTCATTTTACCTCACACCACCCAGCTTTTCCCGGATAGATGCTTCTTTGTCCTTATAGAGACTTTGCCTGGTCTGTCACTTTACACACACACACACACACACACACACACACACACACACACACACACACACACACACACATGCATTGATTGATTCTGGTTGCCTGGTGACCAATTCTATATCGCAGCCTGGTCACCGGCTTCGTGGGTAGCACTAATCTTCCCTTCATCTCTATTCCAGGTCTGCTACTCAAGCTGGATCGATACCTCCGGGTGTCCTCGTCGACTGGTCTGATGGTCTCCCTTCATCTCCTATGCTGCACATGCGCACTCCGACAGCTGGACATCTGCTACTTGCCGGTCGTGGACCCTACCCCCAGCCCTT
>JADBJO010013773.1:37500-40000 GCA_016801955.1 Conus betulinus
ACACACACACACACACACACACACACACACACACACACACGCGCGCGCGCGCGCGCGCGCGCGCGCGCATCGCAAAATGTGGAAGCATCTAAATCTAAGTAAGCAAGAACTATCTTTAAAGCTTAGACGAGTGTAAATGACCATGAACCACGGACAGTATGTTTACTGTAGCACACTGCTAGAAGACAGTCTCTGCTTACAAACATTTATAGAAATGTATGAGAAAGTGGTCATTCCAGACATGTTGTGTAGGGATGAAGTATGGCGCTATGAAAATGTTTTTGTGTAAAAACAACTGCGAATTAATTTTTTGAAAATGCTTTCCCCGTTACATCGTACAATTATGCTCCTTGGGAAACGGGTTTCTTTCCATTTTAGTTCTCGATAGATGTATAACTGTCCCGTTTTTGCTTACGTTTACATCAAAAGTACTAAGTACTGGCAGTAAAACTTCCGAACAAATGTATACTGTATTCTGAAGGTTAGTATGACTGCGTTTGGTACTCCCAGTCCTTTGACAGCAAGGAATCATTTTGTAGTAATATCACACAGAGCTTGAGAGATTATCCTGTCTAGTCATGGAAACGGTCGCTACAGGAGAAAAATAAATGCTTTAAAGACAACCATGAACAGTACATTTGTCAACTTCCAGATGCATACGTATACACACAAATTAGAATTTGTTAGAGTAGACATAAACAAGGTATTGAATCTGGTAAGAGAGAAGGAAAATATCATTTTATTCTAGAATGACAAAAATATGGTACTTCGACCGAAGCAATGATACGCTGGTGTCTAGAAATTATATCAGTCTTCAATGTGGATATCTAATAAATGTAATTATTGCAGACAGGAGAAAATTACTGCTTATAGCAAATAATCTGATATAAAACTTAGGAAAGATGTTTCAAACTGTACTTTTCTTTCAATTTTGAATGCATCGATTGTATATCAGTGCAAAATATGATACCAAAAATTGGCTTACCTTCAGTCAGGTTTTTTATTCATTTATATATTCATTTTTTCCGATGATTGTTCTACATAAAGTCGTTTGTTATCAAACAGACCACTTCGCTTCCATAGAATGCTTCATATCCCAAAAGGAATATACTTATTGCATCTTGAATCTTACATGTCACTGACTGAAAATATTTAAACGTAGAACGGTTCACACATACACACACACACGCGCGCGCGCGCGCGCGCGCGAAAGAAAGAGAGAGAGAGAGAGAGAGAGAGAGAGAGAGAGAGAGAGAAACGGGAATTTCCCATCAGGTGTTACCATAACTACAGAGCACAGAAGACTAAAAATAGCGCTGATTGACAGTTTCGATTTGAAGGGGGTTTTCTGATTCATAGAAGCTTCGAAAAACATCAGCATTGTCTATCAAACGATGTTGGGGAACTAAAATCTCTAAAAATACCCCCGAGTTGCACCACACAAAACACGTCAGCAAAAGTGTGATATTTTAAACGCTTTGCATCGAAAGGCCAGTCAGTTGAACACACTGAGAGGAAGAGAGCTTTGCTCAAACACCAAACCATTTTGGCTGTCTTTTGTGGAAGTTCGAACAGAAACAAAGGAGAAAAAGAAAAAAAAAAAAACTTTGTCTGAGTTGTGGGACAACAGTGCGGTCGAGTCTACAGAACTAAAACGAATGCGACTATCCTCCACTGTAAATCGTGCATATAAGTATTACAAGTTACACAATTGTGACAGACCATGATGGCATCAGGGGGGAGATTATTTTTGACATATTTTGGAACAGTGGCTTGCACGGAGGGTCGTGGGGGAAAACCGTGTATTCTGTGTTGGGTATACACAGTGCACAGTCCTGATTCGCCAGATCCAAAGACGGTCATCCACCCTGTCAAGAATGACACAGGACGTCATTCTGAACACAACGCAGTCACTGCTCTTACTCATCTCTTGCGAACGCACTCGATACCCTCACAAATGATTCAATGGTATATAAATTACTCCCCTTGTCGACAGTGCAGCGACACAATCAACCAGTTCGTAACTGACGCGAATCTTGAATTTAAACGTAACAATAAAAATCGATATGGTGGCAGCCTTTCTCTACAAGATTCGAAGACCATCATGTAAAAAGACTTGCTTTCATTTTGGAAACGTCGGGCTGGCTGACCATGAGCAGAATGTGGAAGGTCTGCAGCAGCTGCTGGCCAATGGAGTTGACGTGCGCACGTTTGGAGAACCAGACTGGATCCAACTGGCCGCCCACCTTCGTTCCCTGTCTCCCTCGCCTTGTCCTCAGATGGATAAGAAGTGCCTGGAGAGTACCTCACAAGTACTCGTCAACAGGAAGATGTGCGGATGAAGAATGACCTCCAGGAAAAGTGACAAGACGGATCGACGGTTGGTCATCATTGAGTGATTTTTGTTCTCTTCCGCGTCTTTTAGCTTTGTAATAGTGTATCTCCCAGTCAGTGAGTTTGAAGTCTATCAAGATTGTGTGTTTCAAATCCATCAGCTGTA
>JADBJO010013773.1:47500-50941 GCA_016801955.1 Conus betulinus
GTGTGTGTGTGTGTGTGTGTGACAGAAAGAGGAGATGAGAGAGAGAATTAGTGTGTGTGGGAAAAGATGGGAGGAGAAGACAGAGACAAGAGGACAGAGATGTGGTGTGTGTGTGTGTGGGTGATGTGTCGGTGTGTGTGGGTGGGGGGGTGTGTTGTGTGTGTGTGTGTGTGTGTGTTGTCAACTGCCAGTGTGATTAACTAGACACACCCAACCCACCCCACACTATTCTACTCTCTAATCTCTCCTCTATCTTCTCTCTCGACCTCTCTCTCTCTCTCTCTCTCTATCTCTTTTGTCATTATGCGTGTCCCCCGATCGCAAAGGACAAAGACACAAAGTTCGAGGGGGAATCAAAAAGGATGGAAAAGAAACAGGGAAAGCAGACTCAGATGGTGCAATTACACCCCCCCCGGCCCCTTCCAGGATTCCTCTTCTCTCCCTCTTTCTCCCTCCCCCCCCCCTCCTCCCCTTGTATGCAGATGATGGTGTTCTTTGTTCACCACACATACGTTGTTATGACTTTGTATGCAGATGATGTGTTCTTTGTCCACCATACATACGCTTGTTATGACTTTGTATGCAGATTATAGTGTTCTTTGTTCACCACACACGTTTTTTTATTACTTTGTACGCAGTTGATGATGTTCTTTTATCTGACCCAATGTAGAGTTTACAAAAAAAACGTTTGACAGTCAACAGAATTGCATGGAAATGGCGAAAAACTTGTGAAAGTGTAAACAAAAAAAGTGATCATATATTTCATTTGAAACGGCCAAAACAAAAGATGGTTTTAACTTTGGTTTGGAACATTAGACTAACTGCTGATTTAGTAAAACACACCACGGTGTTGAATTGAATGCAACGTGTACTTTCTTAAAACTAAAAAGGAGTGTATATGACCATGAACAGAGAGCAATATGTTCACCGCTAACACACCGCTGGAAGACTGTCAATGCCTATAAAGTTATTCTGGACATGTATAAGAAAAAATGGTCATTCCAGACATGTTGTATAGGTGTGTAGTGTGGTGCTATGGATATGTCTTGTGTTAGAACAATGCGAATTAATTTTTTTTGAAAATGCTTTCCCCGTTTACATCGTACAGTTATGCTCCTTGCAGAAAACGGGTTTCTTTCCCATTTCAGTTCTCGTTAAGTGTAGAACTGTTCTGTTTTTGCTCTAGTTTGTACATGAAAGTACTAAGTGCTGGCAGTAAAACTTCCGAACAAATGTATACTGTATTCTAAAGGTTGGTATGACTCCGTTTGGTACTCCCAGTCCATTGACAGTAAGGAACACTTTGTGTAATATCACACAGAGGCTTGAAAGATGGTTATGTCCAGTCATGGAAATGGTCGCTACAGGATAGAAATAAATGCTTAAATACAAAACAGAATATTTGCCGTAGAAAAGTACATTTGTCAAATTCCAGATACATACGAATACACACTATAAGATTTTGATTTTGAGCAGCCATAAGCAAGGTATCGAATCTGATAAGAAAGAAGGAGAATATCACTTTATTTCCAGAGTTGACCAAATATATGATACTTCGACCAAAGCTATGATACGCTGGTGTCTTCCAGAAAATACTAGTCTTCAGTGTGAATGTCTAATAAATGTAATTACTGCGGCAGACGGGAGAAAATTACAGCTTAAAGCAAGTAATCTTATAAAAACTCGTGAAAGATGTTCAACTGTACTTTTTCTTTCAAGATGCTTGGATTGTGAATTCCATTTTGAATGCATCGATTGTGTATCAGTGCAAATGTTGATACCGGAAATTGGCTTAACCATCAGTTCGGTGTACATTTTTATTCATTCATTTGTTCATTATTACTTTTCTTATTCATTCTTCTTTTCGATGAACGTTGTACATATAGTCGTTTGTTATCAAACAGCTGTACCATTCGCTTACCATAGAATGCTTCATAAGGAATATACTTATTGCATCTGAATCTTAACATGTCACTGACTGAAAATATTTCAACGTAGATTGGTTCACACACACACGCGCGCGCGCACGCGCAAACAAAAAAAAAAAAAAAGAAAAAAAAAGAAGAAAGAAAGAAAGAGTGTGTGTATGTTTGAGAGGAGAAACGAAAATTTCCCTTCAGGCACTGCCATAACTGCAGAGCACAGAAGACTAAAAATAGCGCTGACCGAAAGTTTCGATTTGAAGGGGGTTTTCCGATTCCTAGAAGCTTCGAAAAAACATCAACATCGTCTGTCACACGATTTTGGGGAATTAAAATCTCTAAAAATACCCCGAGTTGCACCACACAAAATACCTCAGCAAAAAGTGTGATATCAAAGACAGTTCTAGGGCGTACTGTCTTTGGTGATATTTAAACGCACTGCATCGAAAGGCCAGTCGAGAGCTTCGCTCAAACACCAAACCATTTTGGCTGTCTTTTGTAGAAGTTTGAACAGAAACAAAGGAGAAGAGAAAAAACAAAACAGTGACTGAGCTATGGACAACAGTGTGGTCGAGGCAACAGAACCTAAAACGAATGCGACTATCCTCCACCGTAAATCGTGCATATAAATATTACAAGTTGTACAATTGTGACAGACCATGATGGCATCAGGGGGGAGATATTTTGACATATTTTGGAACAGTGGCTTTGCACGGAGGGTCGTGGGGGAAAACCGTGTATTCTATGTTGGTATACACAGTGCACAGTCCTGATTCGCCAGATCCAAAGACGGTCATCCACCCTGTCAAGAATGACACAAGACGTCATTCTGAACACAACGCAGTCACTGCTCTTACTCATCTATTGCAATCTCGCCCTCGATACTCCACAAACGATTCGATGGTATATAATCTTACTCCCCTTGTCGAACGTGCAGCGACACAATCAACCAGTTCGTAACTGACGCGAATCTTAAATTTAACGTAACACTAAAAATCGATATGGTGGCAGCCTTTCTCTACAAGATTCGAAGACCATCATGTGAAGAGAAGAAATGCCATCATCTTCAAAGCGTCTCACTGGCTGACCATGAGCAGAATGTGGAAGGCCTGGAACAGCTGCGGGCCAATGGAAGTGGACGTGCGCACGTTTGGAAACACTAGGACTGGATCCCAACTGGCCGCCCACCTTCGTTCCCTGTCGCCCTCACCCTGTCCTCAGATGGATAAGAAATGCTTGAAGTACGGCACAAGTCCACGTCAACAGTAAGATATGCTGATGACGATAATGACCTCCAGAAAGTGACAAGACGCTCCCGTATCGAAAGTAAGTCATCGCCACTGGGGGAGTTTTGTTTCTTCTGCGTCTTTTTAGCCTTTAATGTGGTATCTTCCAGTCAGTGGGGTTGAGAGCCTGTTTCCTTGTAATTGGGTCCAGCCCTGGGTCACTCTTCGGTGGGGACGGGACGAACAAAATACAAAGTTACCTATATGTATGTGTTGATGGTGCTCCTCGGCAT
>JADBJO010013774.1:10000-15411 GCA_016801955.1 Conus betulinus
GGGAGGGAAAAAGTGCGGTGAGGGTGAGTGGGGATCGAGGGAGGGTGGGCTGGGAGGTTGATGGTTGTTTGTTGCCAGCGTGTGTGTTTGTTGTGTCAGGGTGTGTGTGTGTGTGTGGGGTGTGTGTGTTGTGTGAGGTCGTGATGTGTGGGTGTGTAATATATATGGTATATATATATATATATATATATTATTATATTGTACTAAACTGTGTAAGTGTGTGTGTGTGTGTGAGTAAGTACATATATATACTAAGCACCATATATTCCAGCAATTTTTAAACATAGCCAGCTTGGCGTTTCCAGCAATTTTCATAGCACTGCAAGAACTGCATTGAATTGATTAAACAAAAGCTTGCTCTTGTGTGTCTAGACTGAAAAAATAGGAGGAGAGATAAGCTTTCATATCTGCAGTGGGTAGATAATCCTGCCTAACTCTATGTGCTTGAGTGGGGTGAATGGGTGAATAATGAACGATACTTCTCAAAATGAGCCTTCAGCAAGCTTATAGTCTCCAAAGGGGGAGACAATCCCCAAAGGGGAGGGAAAACTCACTAACACATCATAATCCTGGCCAGATACCGGTTTTATTACGAAAACCTGATTGTTTCTCCTCAGTGACCTCGGAAAAGGTCCTAACTTGACTCCTGCCCTATTAGGTTTTTTTTGTTTGTTTGTTTTTAATTCAACAAACATACTAAGGCATTGAACACCAGCCTTTTTCTGGGATAGCATTCTGCTTAAAAACCTAAGAGGGCCTGTCTGCACAGTCTCCATAGAAACAGTCCTAACAACCAGAACAGGGAATTCCGCCTGGTAACAGCTGAGCTGAGTGGGAAGCTGGCTTTGTTTACAAGGTCATCAAGCAAGGCACAGCCCACGCCTCGGTGCCAGCTCTTTCCTGTCATCGACCAACCAGTGCAGACACCAAGAAGTCAGCCAAGAAGAGTATCAGTCATCCGTGGCATTCGGTTTTAGCATGATGACGGACGAGTGTGTGACGTGCTGATTTATTGCTCGTGGAACTTCGCGCTTGTCGTGTACGACAGTGGCATCACGGTGTGTTGGCATCGCTACCGGGAAACTGTTCTGAATATGTGTACCTAGTTCCGCTCTACAGCTCTCTTCACGACTCAGATCAACGTTTGTCAGTGTCAGTGTCATAAAGGATGTGTCACTGCGTCACTTGCCCTAGTCCATATGCGCTACGACCACATCCGCTAAGTTTTGAGACCACATGCGCACGATTTAAAACTGACGGATAAAGTGAATTAATGAGGAAGAGGAGAGACTTGAAGAAGAGGGTCTCCTGGCTAGACTAGCAGATGTCTGACCTACAGCATTAGCCCAACACGCTGGTCAGACCTGAGTGCCCAGCTAACATGGGCTGTGCCATTATTATCATTGTATGTGTGTGTGGTGAGTGTCACACATGTGTGTGTGTTGTGTTACGTGTGGGGGTGGGTGGTGGGGGGTGGGGGGGGCGCGCGTCTGTTATATGTATGGGTGTGTAGACAACGGCCAATGTGTATGTCAGGGAATACAATGGACACATTCCGCAGCCAAACTATGCATAGAAACTGGCGAGTTGTGAGCACGTAGGAACAAGCATGAACAAGGAATTCAGCGTCCATCTGGGCGCCCAATTTGAGGAGCTGAGTGATTGCTCGTTCTTCGTTTTTGCACTGTCTTGAATAGCGTTTCTCTTGCCTGAAGAAGACCAAATAAAGAGGGTCGAAAAAACGCGTCGTGTTTGGTCTTGTCATTGGGATTGTCGCTTCCGTTCGGCGGAGTAGTAGTTTTTTTATAGTCCCATGATTTTGAAAGGGATTTTAAGTAAACCCCAAATGTTGCCATAGACAAACAAATTACAAGATAAAAACACGACGCGTTTCCCACCTCTTAGGTCTTCTTCAAGCAAGATAAACATCATTCAGGTCAACGAAAACGAAGAACGAAACAATCACCTATCTTTCGAATTCGATTGCAACACTGGGCGTGGTTTGAATGCTTTGTTTGTGGTTGTTTCTTTGTTTCGTTTGTTTTGTTTAGCATTGAACAAGCCTGAGTCCCAGCGCGCAAGAGCTGCAGCCATCTAGCCACTATCTGTGAACAGAGACTGACACAATGTCCAGCCATTCAGCAGAAAGAATGCCAGGACTGCAGGTGATCAAAATGTCTATGGACAAGGATGACCACACTGTAGGAGCTGACACAGGACTGCTTTGCGCATGCGCGCTGTAAATCTTACTGACAAATTCTGGGAGCGGTTTGTTGGTGTTGTTGTGTTGTTTTGTTTTTTTTTGTTTGTTTCGAAAGTTTCACACCATTTGCGTTTTATTTTGCCCCATGTTTAATCGTTCCAAATTATATACTGTTTTTATTTGTGCCTTGTTCGTGGAAAGAGAGCGCCGACAGAGAGGATTAGAGACAAAGGACCAAAGACAGAGACAGAGACACGTAGGACAGAGACAGAGAGACACAGAGACACAGACAGACAGAGACACAGACAGAGAGAAGAGAGAGAAAATAGGAAGAGAGAGCGGAGACCAGAGAGGCAGAGGGGAGAGAGGGGAGAGGAGGAGAGGGAGAGAGAGAGGAGAGAGAGGGGGGAGGGACAGGAGGAGGAGGCGAGGAGAGGCGGTGGGGAGAGACGATGAGACGGGCGGAGGAGGGTTGGAGGCAGACAGAAGACAGAGAGAGAGGGCTCAGAAGAGATTTCGAGTCAAGGAGCAGAGATGTTAGGCAAGTGCCCCCCTGAGAGTTTTCTGGGGCCGCCCCCCCGGGGGAGGGTGTTCCCCCGGGAATTGAAAAAGAGATGGAAGAAGAGGAGGGGGGCAAAGAGAAGATAAGAGAAGACTGAGATTTTGTGTTTAAATTGGAGAGAGACAAGAAAAAAAGAAAAAGATAGCGAGGAGAGGAAAGGAGAGGCCAGAGAGACAGGGAGAGAGAGAGAGAGGCGCAGACAGATAGACCAGAACAGGAGAGTAGATTTATGCGATAAGGATATTGAGGATTTTAGGCAATGCCTGTTTTTTTCTGCCTGTCTCTACTAGAACGACTGATATGAGATTTTTGTTTTTAAAGGGAAGAAAAGAAAAAAGAAAAACAAAAATGAAAGGCGCAGAGTATTATGGAGTAGATGACTCTCTCTCTCTCTCTCTCTCTCTCTCTCTCTCTCTCTCTCTCACACCACACACACCACACACACACACACACACACCACACACACACACACACACACCCACACACACACACACACACACACACACACACACACACACACGCACGCACACGTTTGTATGCAAAGGCTAGGCTTGAACCAAAGGCATGCATTATGGAGACAGACAGACAGACAGACATGGGAAAGCTTACAATTATATATACATAAAACTTCAGAGAGATCTCTCCATCCGATTCGAACAGCCACGGTACATTGATCTTCGCCTTTATTTGGACAACGGTATTTCGGACAGCTTTGAAACTCTAGTTTTGTCGAAGAAGTATCCAGCAGACCAAGCATGCCACGCAAATAAACTAACTAAAAAAAAAAAAAAAAAAGAAAGAAAGAAGAAAGAAAGAAAAAAAAAAAAAAAAAAAAAAAAAAAAGGCACAGTCAGGGAATTCCCCACTGACACTGCCGCCTAGTCATATACTTCTTCATCAGAGATAACATGACAAAAACAGAAACAACCAACAAACAAACAAACGATGTCAGCTAAAGTCGTGTTTCACATCCGTCAACATTTGACGTTAATCACCACCATACTCTCCTCTTCCACTCACCCCCTCCCCACCCTCCCCCCCCCCACCCCGTCGTCCCCCCTCCCCCTTTCCATTTTACCCCTCCTTTCCTTCAGTGCATTATTCGCCTCCACCCACTCCGACTCACGACCTTCTTCCCCAGGCCGTGAATTCAGTATTAGAGGTAGGGTATACCGAATGTTCTTTCGTCTTCTTAAAGGTCTCTCTCTCTCATCCATACCCTCTCTCTCTCTCTCGATCTCTCTCTCGTCTCTCTCTCTCATCTCTCCCTCTCTCTCCTCTCTCTCTCTCTGTGCGCTCGCGCGCATGATGGTGGTAGTGGTGGTGGGTGGTGGTGGTGTGTGTGTATGTGTCTGTGTGTGTCTGTGTGTGTCTGTGTGTGTGCATGTGTGTCTGTGTGTGTGTCTGTGTGTGTGTGTGTGTGTGTGTGTGCATGTGTCTGTGTTTGTGTGTATGTGTATGTATGTGTGTGGCGTGTGTCTGTCTGTCTGTCTGTGTGCTTGCGTGTTTGTATTTGTGTGTGTGCGTGCGTTCCAAGTGTGCATGCGTGTTTGTGTGTTTGTGTGTGTGTGTGTGTGTGTGTGTGTGTGTGTGTGTGTGTGTGGTGTGTGTGCGCGCGCGCGCGCGCGCGCGCGCATACATGTGTAAGTGTGCCTAGAGGGCAGGAGGGGGAGGTATATTGTTTACTTCTTTCTTTGGTGGCGTGTGCCGGTGGCTGAGTGGGTGGGTCCCGGCCTCCCCCAAACTCTGAATTCAGGGGCAGGTACACACATTTTTAAAGGTAGTATTACGGTCGTCTTTTTTTCAGGCCCCCTGAGTAGCTTTTGGCCCCCTTGATGTGCACGAGGCGCTCACTTCTTGACGATCTCCAACTCTCCCACCCCCTCCTTCCCCCCTTCACCTCATCATCCACATCAACCCCACTCCTGCTCCACCACCACCCTCCCACACACACACACATACACACACGCGCGCGCGCACACGCACGTCAGCACGCACAGGCACGCACGCACGCACACACACCACACACACACCACACTAGGCACCGCACACACACACACACACACCACCCACACACACACACACTACAACATTATGACACACACAACCACACACAACACAACAACACACACACACACACCACACCACACACACACACAGCAGGCTTACCTCCCCTGCCCCTACAGTGCGTGCGGTTGAAACTTGACAGAATTCTCAACTTGATGCGTTGCCTGATCAACACTTCCACCCCAACTTCCTCAGCTAAAACGTCTTCACCTAGTATCGTTGTGTGGACTGAACGATCCTCCTCCCTCATCATCCCCCACTTTCGCCCCCCACCCCCCACCCCACCCCGCCTCTCGGCCCCCTCTACATAGCTTTTTGCTCTTCTTTCCTGAAGCTCTCTATGCCACCTCAATAAAAAAATCCTGCCAGTTCCGACTCTATCTCTCTCTCTCTCTATCTCTCTCTCTCTCCTCTGTCTCTGTCTCTCTCGGTCCTCTTTTCTCTCGCTCGATCTCTCTCTCTCTATCTCTTCTCTCTCAGCTATCTGCTGCCTTTCTCGGTCGGTGTCGCTATCTTCTCTATCTCTGGTAGGTCTCGGTCTTGTCTGTCTGTCTGTCTGTCTCTATTCTATCTTCTCTC
>JADBJO010013774.1:16298-23798 GCA_016801955.1 Conus betulinus
CTCTTCTCTCTGTTACACCCCATCCACCCAACCACACACTCACTGTTAAAAGTGTGGTAAGTCTGAGTTCGCTAGGCATGCTGAGTTGTCCCTTCGCAGGGGCAAGGGCCGGAAGGGAAAAAGGCATGAGTTTGCTCATCGGCATCCTTGGAAATAAAGATTAATTGTCCTCATCATCAGCATCATCATCATCATCATCATCATCATCTGTAAGAGACAGACAGGAAAGACAGACAGACAGACAGTGATTAGGGGCGTATCCGTACTTGGTATACAACATGACTGAGGACGAGAGACCTGTTGGTAAGTAAAGGGACAGATTCGAGGCCTTGCCGGCCTTAGCGGTAGAAAACGCTACACGTTTACGAAAACATCAGATTTAAGGCAGAAAGAAACGAAATACGCCAGATACATAAACACATTAAAACAGACAAATTATTCGTCAAAGAAATATACGAATGCATCCATTTATATATGTACCAAGTAGCACACAGGCGTACATGTATGCGTGTTCACTCACTCACACACACACACACAACACACACACACACACACACAACACACCACACACACACACACGCACACACACACACACACACCACACACACACACACACACACATGCATGGGCATCAATATCATGCCTGCATACTTATGCATTGCTGACAACAACAACGCACACACACACACACACACACACACACACACACACACACCACCCACCCACACACACACACAACACACACACACACAAAAGCTGGGATCTCACCTGTGGCGTACTCTTTTTCCAGGGCAGCCTTCTGCCGAAGAAAGTCCTGACAAATACAGAGAACCGAATAATTGTCACAACCACAACACAAACCTTCGATCAATAACTGATCAGCGAACAAAAAAAATATCAATGCACAACTAACCAGTCAATTTCAATCTACCAACCAATTACTAAAAAAAAAAAAAAAAATGGCATTCCTCAGTGTAAACAGACTCTTCGGTTTTTGCTTCCTAACTACCACACTGATGATGACAATGCTGGGGATGAAGAAGAAGAAGCTAATGAATAGAATGAATGAATGAATGTAATGAGAATGAATAAAGGAATGATGATCATAAAGGTTGATGGTGCTGATGATAATAACGATGATGATGATAGCGCCTGAGGAAAACAGACGTACGCCCCCTTCGCGCTCAAAATATTCGCTGCACAAATAGGAATCGGGAACACAGTCCAAGTGCTTCTCATTCGCCGCTTGCTTTCTTCTCTCAAGTCGTGAAGTATCCGATTTGCGCATGCTTCTTACCTCCCTTGGTTCAGCTGTAATAGCGATCTCCCATGATTATCACAACAGTCTTTGTTTCTAACTTTCTGTTTGAGGTAAAAAAAAAAAAAAAAAAAAAAAAAAAGAAGTACTCGCTACGATCAGACCGAGCGTGTATACTCATGCAGATGATACACTGCTGACATAGTTCTAACTGACGTACTCACATTCTGAATATCCCCCAAATTGAGAGTGATCGTTTCTGCAAAGAATACCCCCCAAATTGAAGAGTGATCGTGTCTGCAAATCGCTGTCTACGGGCATAAGTCCTTATATGTTTGTTTTTTTTTTTCGAGATAGAGATTGAAATAGTTGCTGGCAGTTTGATGCTTACATTCTGTAAATTGTCCACTACGTGTGGATTTACATATTTGACACTACTGAGGATACGATGATAGTTAGGTTTGACACTTATAGACATATGTTTGAAGATATATAAAATGGAGAATATATTTTCTCGATAACATGGAGAAATGTATATTTTCGCTATAGATGTATTATGCAAAAAACTAAACGAAATGACCCCCATATATTAAACAAGCAGGAGAGTTAATGTTTATTTAATAGACTATAAATTATCTTTCTTTTCTATGTACATGTTGTTCGCCACCATTGTGCCTTATTAGAACACTGTGATCCTAAAATCATCTCTGTAGGATTTCCGTCTCCGAATGTCCTGATCTGATGGATTTCAGATAAGACAGCGTGTGCGTGTTTTATAAATTTGTTGATATTTGAGTACACTGTTAATGCCGATCTTTGATTTTTTTTTTTCGTTCTATTTATGAGTGCCTATTACTTTAGTTACAAGTGCGGAGAGAGACAGACAGACAGAGAGACAGACAGACAGACAGACAGAGACAGAGATAGATTCTTTGAATAGACCTTTTTTTTTTTTTTGTTTTGTTTGTTTTTGTTTTTTCTTCTTTGGTGTCTATTACTTTTCGTCAAAAGTAAGAGAGAGAGTAGAGAGAGAGAGAGAGAGAGAGGCAGAGACAGAGACAGAGACAGAGACAGAGAGAGAGAGAGGGGGGGGGAGAGAGAGAGATTCTCTGATTTTTTCTTCTTCTTCTTTTTTTTTTTTTTTTTTTTTTTCTATTACTTTTCGTCAAGAGAGAGAGAGAGAGAGAGAGAGAGAGAGACAGAGACAGAGACAGAGGCAGGGAGAGACAGAGACAGAGCTAGAGAGAGAGAAGTGAAAAACAAAGCCGAAGCGAAGCCAGAAGTTACCGTTGTTTCCAGAGGTGCAGCAAAGACAATCACTGTGTCGGCAGAAAATCGGAGCTGTCTTGATGGAGCGATAAAAGACAGAAGGTCGCAACAACTAAACAGACAATACATGGCGGTGCGCTGTTCTGTGCGCTATTGGGGTATTGTTCTCTTCCAACATAACAAGCGCGAAAAAAAAAAAAAAAAAAAAAAAACTGTCACAATGTTTTTGATGGGAGAGCTCATTCGGATACCTTGAACGGGCTAACGTTCATTAAAATGGAGATGGCTTGTTGTTGTTGTTGTTGTTGTTGTTTGTTGTTGTTCATTCGGATACCTTGAACAGAGTCACGTTCGTTAAAATGGAGATCGGGTTGTTGTTGTTGTTGTGTTGTTGTTTTGTACTTGTTTTTGCTGTTTTGTTTGTTTTGTTTGTTTGTTGCTTGTTTTTGCTTGAAGGAAAATGGGAAGTCTGAAGACAGAGTGCAAAAGATGACATTTCTTCTTATCCAACACAAACTAGATAAAGTCAGCATGGAACAATATCGACTACAATAGGTCAAATAGGACAACAGACACTGCCAGAAGTCAAAATGGGACAGCAGACACTACCAGAAGTCAAAATGGGACAACGGGCAACTGCCAGAAGTCAAAATGGGACAACAGACACTACCAGAAGTCAAAATGGGACAACGCACTACCAGAAGTCAAAATGGGACAACACACACTACCAGAAGTCAAGATGGGAAAAAGACACTACCAGAAGTCAAAATGGGGGACCAGACACCACCAGACGTCAAAATGGGACAACAGACACTACCAGAAATCAAAGTGGGACAACAGACACTACAAAAGAAATGAAAATGGAACAAACGATGCCAGCAACAATTCAAAGTGGAACAACAGACATTTCAAGAAGGCAAAATGGAACAACATGAACAACAGACACAACATGAAGCCAAAATGGAACAACATGCACGACAAGAAGTCAAAATGGTACAACAGACATTGCAAGAAGGAAAGTGGAACAACAGACATTGCAAGAAGTCAAAATGGAAACATGTGCACAACAAGAAGTCAAAATGGAACAAGAGACACGACAAGAAGTCAAAGTGGAACAACTGACATTACAAGAAGTCAAATGGAACAACACACAGCGACAAGAAGTCAAAATGGAACAACACACATGACAAGAAGTCAAAATGGAACAAGAGACACGACACAGAAGTCAAAATGGAAAAACAGACAATAAAAGATGTCAAAATGGAAGCACAAACATTCCAAGAAGTGAAAATGGAACAATAGACACTACAAGAAGTCAAAATAGAACAACACACGCTACAAGAAGTCAAAACGGAGCAACAGACATCACAAGAAAGTCACAACGGAACGACAAAAACATCACAAGAGGTGAAACTGGACAACAGACACTATCAGAAGTCAAAGTGGGAGAACAGACACCACGGGGAAATCGAGTGAAACACGAGACACTGCAAGGCAACAAAGAGGGACACACACAAGAGAAGTACCCGAGGCCAATTCACCAACGACACAATATCCTGCGCGCTTTTCAGCAGACGGGATAGCAGCCCAAGGTTCTAATCTGTCAAAAAAAAAAGACAAGGCGCACAGCCCAGAACTGGCGAGCAGGGACACACGCGGCGCGGAGAGAATGGGGGAGGTGGGAGGTGGGGAAGGGAAAGGAAGGGGTGACAGTCATGCTTTTCTTCTTTGCTACCCCCCGCCATCCCGTCACCATGATCCACCATCACCAGTGCCACCAACACCAAGCGGAGAAGGCTATCCGATGATCTTCGTCATGCACATAATACCGCTAACCCAGAGAGAGAGAGAGAGAGAGAGAGAGAGAGACTGGAGAGAGAGAGAGAGAGAGACAGACAGACAGACAGAGACAGACAGAAGACATAGACATAGACATAGACATAGACAGACAGACAGACAGACAGACAGACAGGACAGATAAGACAGAGAGGCAGAGAGAAAATCATTTACGAGGATTAATAGATAAGCACTGGTGAGAGAGAGAGAGAGAGAGAGAGGAGAGAGAGAGACGAGAGAGAGAGAGGAGAGACAGACAGAGAGACAGACAGACAGACAGACAGACAGACCAGACACACAGACAGACAGACAGAGAAAGCTTTTTTACATCCAGTCCTCGCCCTGAGTGGGGTCAAACGATGCAAAATAAGACAAGGAAATATATGTAGAAAACACGCAAAAGGTGTCAACAATGAAATAACACACGGAATAAAAAAAATAATAATAAGAGAATGGAGGAGAGACAGACAGAGACGCAGGAAAGGAAGGAGGAGTGCAGAGACAGACAGACAGACACACAAACACAGTCGAGAGAGACAGAGAGAGAGAGACAGAGAGAGAAAGGGACAGAGAGAGAGAGGCAAAGAGAGAGAGAGAGAGAGAGAGAGAGAGAGCTGACAAATTAGGCATCTGCCGCCTGCATACATCAATGGTACCCCCCTTGAGTCACGCTCTCCTCCGGGTAGCAGACAAGAGGTGGCACCAGCAGCGGACAAAGACAGGCAGGATGACTATCAGCATGGATGGAATGAAGGAAGGGGGCAGGCAGTACACAGAACATGGATGTGGTGCTGAGTTTCTGTTGGGGAAAGCATTATTACACAGCCTGGTACAGGGCTTGTTGACTGACGGCCTGCTCACTGGCTGAAGTAGGTTTTTTTTTTTCTTTCTTCTTTCTTTCTTTCTTTCTTTCTGCGTACGCAGTCTAATACTCCTGCGGACACTGCCTGTGTAGACAGGCAAGTATTAATCCTATCTACCCAAGAAAGGGAGAGGACTTTTGTGTGTATGACCGGTTTTATCCCGCCATTAAGGCAGCCATACTCCAGCTTCAGGGAAGGTGCATGCTATGTGTAACGTGTCATCCATGCCAAAAGCCAAACTGGCCTTCTCTTCCGGAAAAGTTGGTGATGGGATTTTACGTGTGTGCAAGATGTATATGCGTGCGTTTCACACACGGAACCTCGGTTTATAGTCTCATTCGAAGGTCTGTATGGGAAATGGAGTCAGAACTATTGTTAACTCCGAGGGAAAAAAAATCCCTCTGTACCGAAACGGCCCGGCGGAGAGTCGAACCCGCAACCCAAGGATCACCATGCTTAGGAGCCAGGCGCTCTACCCAACAGAGCTATTCCGGCCCCACTGTAGTTGGCTAAACTATCTGCTTTATAAACGCACATGTGTGATTGTGCATAGGCTATGCCTGTTATAAACCTAAATACATGCACGTTCGCCAATGATGAGTTCTTTGATGTTTAAAAATGAGTGTTTCCTATCCCCCCATGAGAACTGTTGGTGGAAAGCAAGCAAGAAGCAAGCAAGCAAGCAAGCAAGCAAGCAAGCAAGCCAGCACGCGCACACACACAACACACACACACACACACACACACACAACACACACACACACACACACACACACACACACCACACACACACACACACACACAGACACACACACAGAGAGAGAGAGACAGAGAGAGAGAGAGCATTTAACATTACACAACCATCAATACACACTGACGTGACATAACCACCTATATATATACATTGTAACAAAACACAACTACGATAACGGACACTGAGAGAAGACCAGAGGTTAGAAAGAGTGGTTTTTAAGGATACTCGTTTCCTGCTGGATTTCGACAGAGACAGAATGGGAGACCCAAAACACGAAGATGATAAATAAACAAATAAATAGATAAATAAATGAATGAATGAGTGAATGAATAGATAGATGGATAAGTAAGTATGCGAATAGATAGAGACAAATAAATACTTATATGAATCAATAAATACGTAAATAAATAGATGAATAAATCATTTAAATAAATAAGTAAATAAACAACTTAAATAAAGACATAAATAAAATCAATGAACAAATAAAAACAAAATAAAACAATAACAAAGGCACAGACATAGTGAAAATACTCTCTCTCTCTCTCTCTCTCTCTCTCTCTCTCTCTCTCTCTCTCTCTCTCTCTCTCTCTCTCTCTCTCTAAATTTTTTTTTTATTTGAGTAATTCACATCTTTTCCTATACAGATCCTGATGAAGCCTGGGAAGTTTGGTACCACATTTTTTTTTTTAATATTTATGATGAAACATGCACTTTTCAAAACCAAGCGTGTAAGAAGCAGCCCTCTGTTACCATGGATATCAAAGATATACAGGACGCTATGAACCAAAGAGATCACCTTTTGTCTACGGGAACGAAGAAAGAATTTGTAAACAAAAGAAATCATGTTAATTAATTATGTAAAACGAGCAGCTAAGAAAAAGTACTTTCAAGAACTTGTTTCTTCTAATACCAATAGCAGAGCAATTTGGAATGCTGTCAATCAGCTGACAAACAAAAACATCAGTAAAAATACATCTCATGAAGACCTGTGTCCCGAGAAACTTAATGACCATTTTTGTAATATTGCTAAGACAACAATAAAATCAGGTAGATCTGCCCAAAACACTCTTACATTATTAAACGATTTCTGTGATTCAAAAGCCATATCCTCAGACTTAGACATCCCCTTAATGTCAGTCCATGATGTACATAATGCCCTGATCCTCAGACTTAGACATCCCCTTAATGAAGTCCATGATGTACATAATGCCCTGATCCGACTAAAAGAAACATATGCTCGGGCTTAGACGGTATTGATGGCAAAATCCTAAAACTTGCAGCTCCAATTATTTCTGATACACTGACCTACATCTTCAATTTATGTATATCTAAAAACCAGTTTCCTAAATCTTTCAAAATTGCTAGGGTAAGTAAGACCCATCTATAAATCAGGTGACACCTCGGATCCTTGTAATTACAGACCAATTTCTATCCTGTCTGTGGTATCAAAACCTTTAGAGGATCATCTACGAAGAATGCATTCTTAACCATTTTGACAAATATAACTTATTTCACCTAAT
>JADBJO010013774.1:41298-50938 GCA_016801955.1 Conus betulinus
CTCGGGGCTCTCTCCTCGCTTTGTAAACTTCCAAAAGTCGTCGTAGTGAAAGATTCTCGGCATTTCCATAGCCCAGAAGGTGTTAAAAGATTCAGGTCCCCCATCATGCAAAAAACGGCCAGGCGAGGCCAGCAAGTAAGAGACGAACCGCACGAGTGCAGCACAACATGTCAAGAAAAGCACGAGCAATTTCCAAAATCAAAAACAAACTGCGGAGCCTATTTTTGTCTTTAATAATCTAAACCCTTTACATTGGGCCGTGAGAAGCTCAAGGGAAACAGCATCGGTACGCAAGTATTGCTGGTGTCACACCTACGGACATTTTTGCGCTCTGATGGTCTCCTTAAAGACATCACATACATAAATACAACACAATGTGGCAACGCGTGCGCAAGGGGGATGTTTTCGCGCAAGGAAATGTGTTTAAGGATTAAAGGAAGATTAATGGGAAAAGAGGGTTATAATTGGGATTAAAATGGTTTTTTTAGGAGGTGGTAGGTGCATGGAAACTACGCAAGTATGTTTTTTGTCGCATAAAAAAAGTCGCAAAGAAACCAGAAAGCCAGGCCACAGCAATGCGTTTGAGCTTCCACTGGGAGTGAAAAGAAATGCGGCATACATATTCAGACCATTAAAAAAATACAAGGTTCAAAAAAATCCCACTAGCATAACTTTTAACCAAATTTCATGAGAATCAGAACAGCAAAAAAAAGGTGTTCTAGTATAATGCCATCGTAGAAATTTCCAATTATGGGGGTTGGGGTTGCCGATTGATCTCGCGATTGGTTTCCAAGAACAAAACAAAACAAAACTGGAAAAAGCTGTTAAAAGTCGTTAGTCTGATGACCGAAATTGAATAAAAAACTTTCAAGGGGCGTTCATGGGATGTTGCCGGTGTTTGATGTCTTTGATTTAATTTCATATGCATGAAAGGCCATTATTTATGAACGGCAAGTGGTTTCAACGCACGAGGGGTGTGAAAGGAAATCTCAGTATCGGAGAACAGGAATGGAACAGCTAAGTAGAGGGCCAAACACAAAGAGCAAGGCGGAAACGGCGAGGTAAGCTCTGTGGTTCCGCAATTGTTAAGTAATGCAAACCGCCCAGAACTGTCAAAACATATAATTTTGCTTACAACCAACACACCGATCGCCTACGAGACGGACAAGCCACACGTGCTGGGTGTGGATCATGTGTTTAAAGCTACATTGATACGGAGGTTTGCTGTGTGGCTTTCGCGGAGTTGATATGTCCATCTAGGTGCTTTTGACTTGGGTTAGGGTAAGAAAGATATTAAAAGTTCTTTTGAATCCCATTTTTGTTCCTAGACTTAAAAAAGGGTGGTTAGGGATCATAAGACAGATCAAACAATTTTGAACAAAAAAAAAAAAAATCATTAATTGCCGGGCGAATGAAAAACGTCTGTGTTATAATGGTAAGCTGCTATTTTGTACGCGAAAAAAGTGTAAGTTCGGACCCAGGGGGGCCAAGGAACAAGACCCGGTCAGCAAAAAAAAGCATCGGGGAAAGCGTTTTTCGGAAGGGTCTGGCTGCTGGTCAAAAGAAGTTGCGAATGATCAGGCAAACTAAAACTATACTTTGCGGAGTCGCAAATATCTACTAACAACCATCCACGGGGGCTGTCAACAACTCAGCATCCTTCCTTGTGTGCCGAAGTGGGGAAGAAGAGGGGTAGTGAGGAAAGCCGTGGCGTGTCAGAAAATGATGGATAGATGACGTAGGTGCGGCTTTTTCGCCCGTTCAAAGATGGGAATTAGTGTTATAATTTTTTTATAGTAGGTGTTTTGTTTCTTGGTTTTGTTTCGTTTTCCTTTTCCTAATTTCCAAAGTATTTTATAGTGTTTTTTTTTTTGAGTTTAGAAATTTTTTTTAAAAAAACCTTTTTTATCTCGCTATTGGTTTTTTTGATTTTTCCGTATTCCTATATTGATTTTTTTTATTTTTTTTCTTTTTGTTATCCTTGTGTTTTGTTTTATTTTATTTAAAAGTTTTTTTTTATTTTAATTTTTTGCCTTTTTTTCTGCCTTTTTTTTTTGCTTCTTTAAATCTCAAATTTAAAATTTTTTTTTTTTTTCGAAATTTTTTTTTTTTGGCTAAATTTTTGGTTTGCTTAATCTTCTTTTCTCTTTCTAGCTTCTTGCTTAATTACTCTAAAATCTTCTTAAATCTTCTTTCTCTCTGTTCAACTGCTTCCTTATTTTTTTTTTTTTTTTTTTTTTTGCTAAGCTTTCTTTGAAAAAATTTTGTTATTTTGGGTTTTTGTTTGTTTTTTCCCCAAAATTTTTTTTATATTAAACCTTATTTTTTATTTTTTTTGCTTCTAAATTGTTCTAAAGATAGAAAATCACTTGTTTTTTTTCCTTTATTTTGTTTTTTTTTTTTTTTTTTTTTTTTTGCTAAAAAGAGTACTTCTCGTCTTTTCTTCTTTTTTGTCGCTGCCTTTTTTTTTTGGGGTATTTTTTTTTTTTTTTTTTTGCTTCTCAATTCTTGGGATACAACAAAACGGTTGAAGGTGGGGTGGCCGTTAAACTCATGAACGAAGTCAGGGGGGGGGGGGGGAGGACACGGGTGATCTCCGACCATAGATAGAGAGAGAAGAAGAGAGAGAGAAGAGCACAGTTAGGCATAAAGTGCAACGGTTGACTCAGTGCCTAAGTGTCACTTCATCAAGAATGTTGCCTGCTAGGCAGTACAAAGTAAAGGAGAAACAGAATCAAGGCATACACAATCTCCATAGAACGAAACGAAGCTAGGGACAAAGCACAACCAAAGTACGTAAGTGCACACCAAAATAGGGGGAGGAAAATCATCCGTACCACTTGCTCTTCCACATGAGCAATCACGAAGTACATACCGACTAGAAACCCGCTTCCTCATAGGCAAAGAAGAAGACATACTCCAGCAGGCAGAGACAGCACGAATTGCAGCCGGTGCCAAAGTTCCACTGCACAATGACGCATCAGTTCCGTCTGCAGAAACTCCGAGCTCTCCCCAATACCAAGCAGACATATGACAAGTTTCCCGCCAAGGACAGGGACTATAGGACCTTCATTAAGACTAGCTCAGGTTTGACGGAGGACACGCATTTGACAGCGAGACTCATGGAAACCTTTGTTCAGAGATGTCCCGCCTGTGGTGATCTTTGAATTTTCTCCAGCAGATCAACATTATTCATCTGATCCACGATTTTAGAGAGAAGATTTTTAACAAAATTTTGGTGGTGTGTTTTAGAAGGTGGATTTTACAGGGTTTGTGTGAATGGTTCTTTTTAGTGTGCGCGTTTGTTTTCCTTTTTTTGTTTTTGTTTTTGTTTTTTGTTTTTTGTTTTCTTTGTTGTGGTTTTTGGAAAGGCTTATTTAGTGAACTTCCACTCAGTGACAGCCCTGATGTGGCCCCTTTGAGGCCAGCTGAGGGTTCCATTGGACCCAAGAATACCGAAATGGTTCGTGCCGAACCATGCAAGGATGTTTTCTTCCCCCCCCCCCCCCCCCCCCCCCACCCCCCCCTTGCAATGAAGGTTCTATTTTCTTTGAACATAGTTTCCACCACATCATAGATCTTTACAACTCAGTCATGACACATGTACATACATTGCACTTATATACATTTGTAACACATATGGTAAGTATCAGGAATCTAATATATATTACCAACATCGTGACCAAAATCACAAGCAAGTCACTATTGCATGCGATGATTGGACTTTCCATTACTGTATGAAATTAACCACTTGTAAGTGTAGCACAGGTACATAGATTTTTTCAAAGGTGTTTCAGAAAAAAAAAAACGAAAAAAAGGAAAGAAAAAACAAAGGAAAGCAAACACAATGATCACACAAAGACAAAAGGAAAAACAATGATTTTTTTTTTCAAAACGCTTTCCATATGGCTTACAAAAAACGTGAGAAGTTTTCCAAAGCTATAGAGCCTTCATGAATGAAATCTGATGAAAAGGACTACTAATCCACATCAAATGAGTGGTCATGAAATAGTAACAGTGACGGTTACAGTTGACCCTACAGTGTTACAGTGGACCTGGAACAGCATGCATTATGCCAATAAGACATTGGCTGGGTGTTGTTGTTTGTTAATTTGCCCCAGTGTATTTAATCTACACATAACATCTCATAAGGTTACCATTTTTTTTTCAAACTCATGAGGGGGGATCATTTCCAATTGATGGTGGATAGCTTCTCTATGAGTGTACCAGTATTTCCAATTCTCTAAAAATGCGGTGGTAATCTAGGCTGTTTGTGATTAATTCTACATTTAGGGTGAATAAAAAAAAAAACCAACTCTGCCCGGGGACAATAATATCAGATCAAAGAAGTTTCATCTGTTCTTGTAATTTGTCTGTTCCAAATGAGAGTATGTTACTATTTCTATTGTACAAACAAAACAAAAAAATCATCGTGGACAGCCCATATGCGGTGTAACAAGATAGCACGTGCATGTGTGAACGATAACGGCATAAAAGAGACACCAGAGCCACGAAGCATCCGTGCAAACATGTTGCTGCACATGTAGGGGGGTAGGATAGATAGTAGCAAATTCTCTTGGACCAGGGAAGCAGGATTCACGTGTTACTAAGTGCATGATGAAACAGCGCTAATCCACCCCACGATGGATCACATACACAGACACCCACTGCACATTACGTCACAGCCGCACAACGCACATGCATTGCGCGCGCAAGACCAAGCAACACCCCAAACACACACACAACCACACAACAACACGCTCGACGCGCTGCTGGGCGTGCGCCGGCCGGAGCAGCGCGCGCCTCGCACGAGCACGCACAGCATCAACGCACACACCACACCAAACACAAACCACGCACGCCTAACTCCAGCACGAAGGGAGAAGACAATGGGGCACTGAAGGAAAAGAGAAAAAGAGGTATAAGAAGGGAGAAAAGAGAATCTCCATCCATTCTCGCTCGACGCACCACACACACCACAAAAACAAGACCACACCCACACACACACACACACACAGAAAGACACTCACCACGCACACTACCTCACCCCTCACTACAGTCACCAAACGCAACCACGCACGCACTCTATCGTCTGTCTCTGTCTGTCTTTTTGTCTTTCTGTCTGTTCTGTCTGTCTCTCTCTCTCTCTCTCTCTCTCTCTCTCTCGACACACACCACACACACACATACACACACCCACAACACAGTACACGACCACACACTCGCCACACGCACTCGCACGACTACACACACACCACAAACTCACACACACACACACAGGGCACAGCAAGGGCACACACACCAGGCAAACACACCAAAGACAACACACCCACACAGAACCACACACCACACCACAAACACATAAACATACACACTTTGGGGGCGCGCGTCGCGCGCACGCGCTCTTACCCATGCACAAGAACTCCTAGCACTCAAGTAATCACGCACGGCACGGCACACGTACCACCCTCACACACACACACACACACACATACACCGCGCAGATGTCCTCACGCGCGCGCCCGCCGCACCACACAACACAAAACAAACAAGACCCAGTCACACACACACACACACACAAGCGCGCATGGGAGCGACGAGCAACACACACACACAACACAACCACACTAGGGAAACACACATTCGCAGCACCACACTGCAGCCCACAGCGACATACTTAGGCCACCACATAGAGAATCGCGCGCGCGCACATTTACAACACACATAAGCCCAAGCCTGGCACATGCACCGAAACCCACACTGTGACGCGTTACAACGACACGCAATGAAATGCACCACGCACGCGTGGTGTTCCAAGACTATAGGCCTCGGTAATCATATTGTGGTGCTGTGCCGTGCATTTGGAATTATGCCATTTCAAGCACTGAGTCAATGGCACGGGAATCAGAGGCCCACAATCACGACAAGATTACGTTGTCTGCGGATACTACTAGGAAAAACTAGACAACACCTATTATCGCAGGCTTCTAATATCGATAAAAATCGACAGTTCGATGCGGTCCCCCTTGAATAATTTTTGCACTTCGTTGGGGCTTCGTGATCAAATTAAAAAAACCGGGTAATGGGGGCGAAATCACGAAAAACGACGTTTGCTTTACTTCTATGGAGGGTAATACAAAAAAACGATCCGAATGATTACCTGAAGATCTGCTTTAATAGAGTGTAATTTTTTTTGGTTGTCTCATCCTTGCCAGAAGCCATTAAAGTACCATCATTGTTACTGAATTTATTTATTACTGACCAGAAAGCGGTTTTATCTACTTAATGGACGTAAAGGAACTGGGCTATATATCTATAGAGCTACATGAAGTTCTGGATATTAGCGGCAAAGCATATTTGAAAACAGTAAATCATCCGAACTCGACATAGCCTTGTTTCTCGTCAAGTCGCCGTTCGAAAACTAGGTGCAGTAATTGTTGCTTATTACGCTTCTTGATACGATAGCACATGATGAAATGTACTGTCTATGGTGCGAGGACCAGCCCAATCGTTATTAATGGAAGGATCCCGTTAGCTTTTCCCAGTCACTCTTAAATACCATGTAAAAATAGTTTGTTGACAATGTCTACCCACAATGTCGAAGCTATCTTGTTTCAATTCGCAATTTATAGCATTTTGTCAGCATTTGGTTCGCCTTTGTGATCCATATCCCAAACAGATTGAACAGATTCTAGGGGACAAGGCATCAGACGTCAAAAGAGATGAAACTTCCTCCAGAGAATCAGGAATCAATTACAAACATGCAACCTGGGATTCAATTTAAGGCAGAATTTCCTCTCTTATGCAACAGAACAGGATCGATATCTTAAAGCACGACGTCAGAAAAATATTCATAACACTGTTCTTTACAAACATGAAAAACAGAATAACAGAAACCGGCTTCGCGATATCATAGGTAAATAAGAAAATTATTGTATGGGTACCGATTTAATGCTAAATGGCTGTCCGATTTTACCAGATGTCACACCTGTGCAAGAATAACTTGTGTTTTGCTGACCGATTGCTCTCATTTTATCTATTCTTCGTCGGTCAGTTCATTTCTCTTTTCATGATAACACCTTTTTTAATTTGTTTCTTTCTTTTTCCGCGCACCAGATGTAGTTCTTCCATTTACACACCTTGGCTATGGGGCTTTCAAATTCTTAATTGGTCAGAACACCTGATTTAGTGTGATTGTTGTTGTGTCCTCGGAGAGTACATTGCAATTACCGAGAACTCTTACAACACACCCCACACACCGCGCGTGCGCGCGCACGCGCGCGCGCCGCGCGTGCACACCACACACACACATACACATATCGCGCGCGCGGCCGCAAGTGCGGCGTCGACGCTCAAGTGACGACACACACCACACCACCCAGAACAGCAACACACACCAACACACACAAACACATATATAATTCTATATATAAATCTGATATATAATAATATATATAAATAGTAATAATAGTATAGATATATAATATGAAAGTTTGAATTACAAAACAATGGCTTGCTCTTATGTTCTTAGATGGAATAAATAGGGGGAGTGGTAAGCATTCATGATTCTGCAGTTGTAGATAATTCGGCAGAATGGGCCTTTTTGTTTGTGGCTTTCAAATTGGTATTTAGAATAATGGCATAGAGAGGGAGAGGCAAGGGGTTACGCGAGGGAGTGGTGTGGGAGGTGTGTGTTATGGGAGAGGTGGGTGGCAGGTATGTTTAAAAGAGAGTGTCTGTTCACCCATCCAGCTGTTTCCCCTGCCCACGTCATCAATGTAGCAGCGTTGGTGAGGAATCTGGTATCGTGTCTCCAATTTGTTTCTTCTGTTGTGTGTGGATACCAATTGGTCAATCGAACAGACTAAAAAAAAAAAAAAAAGAAAAAAATATATATCATTATGATTCGAGATTATATTATATAATATATATAGATTATATATATTATATAGATATCGATAAAATATCAATAAAATTGATATAGATTAATCGATAGATAGAGGCAGATAGATAGATAGCTTGAAACCCGTGATCAACATGATGAGTGCAATTGAACTACTAAAAACACGCTGTACGGAAAGAAACTATCCCACCGGAGTTTCCACACAGCTCACTCACCTCTAACAGATCCCATCCGTAGGCTATTTTCCTAAGTGAGAAAACCATTATGAGGGCAGTAATCTTCTTTCAGAGAAGTAATGTTACAGATTTCCTAAAGAGTGGCAAAGGGACTGGAAGGAATTCGGAGGCATTATTCATAATGCTTACATCCTGTCAGAGAAGGAAACTCGCATTATCTCAGCTCACATGAAGTATACCCATCACAGCAAATATACCACTGTTATAACTCGTGAATCAGTCAGTCTTACGGTATAAAGTAGGGACATGGAGATAACCACGAAGAAACCCAAGGGAACGTACACATGTATCAACAACTGCGCAGCAGAAACAAATCATTCAGATCCGCGGGGCGGGCCACCCACGCAGTATCACAGGTGGGGAAAAAGGGGGGGAAGAACACAGTGGGGCCACACCAACCTATCAGACACCGCGGCGAGGTGCCAGCCAAGGTCAAGAGACGAAGACAATAGAGGTGTGTAGGACACATTTTTTTTTCAGGAAACACGCGGTCAAATCCCACTGGCCCAGCCTTGATAGAAGCTTCCACTCCCACCACAACCCCACACCCCCACCCCACCCACCCGCCCTTCCCCCCTCCTTGCCTTGCAGGGGCAGCGTGAAGCGAGCCACCAAGAAAGACATTTCCGGCATCAGCAATTTTTTTTTTTTTTTTTTTTTTTTTTTTTTTTTTTTGTTCGTCCCAACCCTCACCACCTCAGAGGCAGTGCAGCAGAGCACCCACGGCCGCTCATTGAATCCGACATGTCCGTCCACCACAGCCCGGCTTGATTCCCTGAATCCCCGCGCCTCCCAGCCCCGGCAATCCACATGTGAGCGTATCAATGTCAGTAATAGTATCGTCAAGAGCGCGAAACCCACACCGAGGAGGAGACCCTGCAACTGTCACGGGCCGTGCGAGTCACTTCGGTGGTTGTGTGTTCAGTGTCGGCCTGTTCTGATCTAACATACGCAGACAACCACCTACTTAAGACCCCCCTACTGACGACAATAATTGCTTAGTCGCGGAGCCGGCTTGATTCCCGCAGGAGCTCTCCCTCCTGAGGGCGCCACCACGTCCGTCCAACGACAGCCCCCATGGACTCGCCGATACCGGTGACCCCGGCCGGAACCAAACCAAGGCCACACGACGTGGAGAGGACATCGAAATTGAGGTCACCATGAGAGCATGGCATGAAGGCGCACAGAACCGTTGAGACTATTTTTTTTTTTTGCTGATTGATGAAGCTTGATCGAATGATTAAGATGATGCTACACGGATTTCCATTCGGTCTGAGACTTACATGACAAAGGGCTGTACTCGCTACTCGCTACTCGTTCTTCCCCTTTGCATCCTATATCCCATAATTATCGCCCTGAGCGTCAACCAGCCCGAGAGATACCTTCACCTGACAATTGTTGGCCGGAAATGTTGAGGTCAACAACTCCCTCAGGGAAAGCATCATTCCATTACTTAATGGACCTACGAGACTGTGTTGGTGCCCAGCATTCCCAAACTGAT
>JADBJO010013775.1:0-2500 GCA_016801955.1 Conus betulinus
ACAACACCATAAAAGAACTTAAATGGATTCACAGACCCTCACTGCAGAGAATCTAAAGCAGGGCCTATTCACTCATAATTGTAGTTTACGTCTTCCTGTTAGTGCTTTGCGTAACAGGTGACACCAGTGGACGATTTCTTCAAACGTTGATTAGCCCATTCAAAATAACAAAAATCTGGTGATCAAAACAAAAACAAAAAAAAGAAAGAAGGGAAAAAAAAAAAAGAGAAAAAAACAAACAAAAAAGAAAAAAAAAAAAAAAAAAAACACACAAGGGTGGAAAAAGGTCCGGGTCAAAAAAAATTGCAGCATGGAGGATGGATTAGGGATGTTTATTCAAAACAAAACGGAGAGGTTCTACAATCTGGTCAGCATTACAAACAATTTAACTGAGTGTCTTTATGTTTGAGAGGAAAATAAAAATAATAGATAAACATAGCCTCCAGAGAACTCGAGGAGAGTCTTTCCCTCACACTACTTGAATTATCTGGGGACGCGACCTCTTTAAAAAAAAGATGCAACGCGTTGGGATGGTCCACGTTTTATGTAAATGCGGGCATGAGAGGAGAACTGGTTTCGCGTGATCTTGAGAAAGTTAATATGCCAGCCGGCACAGTTCAACTTACTAAAAACGTGATCATAAAAAACAAAGCTAAAGAAGAGTGCAAAATGGCTAAGGACATCAAACAACACGAAGGAAGGAAAGGTTAAGGAAAGAAGGAGGCGAAAAAACCGACAAAAAAAAAAAAAAGCAGCCGCAAGATTTTCAGAGGTTAGGAAAAAAAATTAACAAAAAAGTAGTATTAAAATAAGTATAGTAAAAAAGCAGGAAAGACGTTGAAACAATGACGCAAAAAATATTACAACAAAGGTTCGTGGAGCAAATATACTGCGTGGTGCTGAGTTGAGCTCGGGGAGGGGAGGGAATCATGTGTTGGTGTTTGTGTGGTGTTGGTCTGGGGGGGGGGGGGGAGGAGGTGCGTCCTAGTTCCATTCAGGCTTCGTCTTCTTAACCCTCTTCGTGTTACTTGCAACATGTCATTCGTATGCAAACGATTTCCATTTTGTTTTTTATCCTGAATGTTTACAATCCAGACGTTCAATTTTGAGGAAAAATGAAAAAGAAAGTCCAATTGATTCATGTTTTTTAATGTGGGGTGGCCGCGCTTGCCATGCTGATGATATGTAGAAGAGATGCTTTTCTTTCTACAGGCACCATTGTGGTGGAAAGAGTCTAAAGGACCTAGATTTTCTTCAAAAGTTCGTGGTTCCCAGGTGTATTAGAGGAAAAGGTTCTATGAAATGTCGGATCAGCCTGCCGATTCTGGCCAATTGAATGCAAAATCAAAAACAGCGTCTCGGAGGCCTTGTACTTGTTGTGAAAGAACAGGGAAACAGTCTGATGAGGCAGTGTGTGGGCAACCCCTACGCTCACAGCACAGCCGTATCTTCACAGAAGTCTCCAAAAATAGAGCGCTTTGCGTCCACGCTCGTTTTTTTTTTTTTTTGTCGACTAAGCACAAACTTGTGTATTGTAATTAATGGACTCTGTCTGAGCATGGAAAAACCCTGCGGAAAGCGAAAAAGGCTATATTAACAAGAAAATAACCTTCTTGTAAAATTAAACACAGCAATGCACTCTCCCTTTACCAATAAATGAAGCATACTATGGTATCGTCGGCTTTTCGCGCGTTCAGTGCGAACTGGGTCAGCGCCAAAGTCCGCACTATCACTGATCAATTCCATCGCAAGATGGGGGGCTGCAAATTGTTGTTGTGCTGCGTGTTCTGTGCTGCTGTTCACGGGTTGCTAGCGGAGGAGAACGGCACGGAGACTGCTTGGTATGTGCATTCAAATTGTCTGATAGACTGATATGCAATAAGGGTGCTACTTGCCGGCAGTGCAGTAAACAGCATCTTACCATGCGTTGGAATTTTGTTGAAAGCCAGCGCCAGTTGAAACTGGCCCTCTGAAGGACAACACGTGCCATGCGCGCGGCGGTGTGAGAATGAAGTAGGCTACACCTTCCAGGGATAGTGCGCATTGCTGTTAGCTTACGGCCAGTTGTGAGTGTAAGGCGCCCACGAACGCGTTGAAATCGTTAGTCACAATGAAGAGGTGGAAGAGATGTGTGTGTGTGTGTGTGTGTGTGTGTGTGTGTGTGTGTGTGTGTGTGTGTGTGTGTGTGTTGTGTGTGTGTGTGTGTGCGTGTGTGTGGTATCATACAGAGTACATACAATGTACGATAGGGATACCATAGGGATACCATAGGGATTTAAGATACGATAGGGATCTGCTGAAGAGAGAATCTACCCTCTACATGGAGAATCAGCGACATCCTGTCCCTTATCCCCCTCCCCCCCCCCCTACCCACCCCCCACCCCCCACCCTACCCACCCCCACCCCCCTTCCCCAATAAAAAAAATCCGAAAAAAAAGAAAAAAAACAAAACAGAAAGAGACCTGGGTTCATTTGGAAACTGGTCTGAATATGAGAGAGA
>JADBJO010013775.1:7500-12500 GCA_016801955.1 Conus betulinus
GTTCCTTTCAAACATAGACTGATGACCCCTTGATCATCTGATTTGTAACGTGTACTATAGATAGTGGTCTCTTTTAACACCAGGTTTGCCTCTTTCATCATAATAGTTGCCCCTTTCATTTGTAGATATTTGTCCTGTTCATCATAGAGAGTTGTCTCTTTCATCATAATAGTTGGCTCTTTCATCATAATAGTTGGCTCTTTCATCATAATAGTTGTCCCTTTCATCTGTAGACAATTGTCCCTTTCTTCACAGAGAGTTGTCTCTTTCCTCATAATAGTTGTCCCTTTCATCATAATAGTTGCCCCTTTCATTTGTATATATTTGTCCTATTCATCATAGAGGGTTGTCTCTTTCATCATAATAGTTGTCCCTTTCATCATAATAGCTGTCCCTTTCATCTGTAGACAACTGTCCCTTTCATCATAGAGAGTTGTCTCTTTCATCATAATAGTTGTCTCTTTCATCTGTAGACAGGTGTCCCTTGCATCATAGAGAGTTGTCTCTTTCATCGTAACAGTCGTCCCTTTCATTTGTAGACAGTTGACCATGTCATCACCGACGGATGTCAATTCATGATGGACAGCTGCTACAGTGTTGTCCCTTTTTGTCATAGACCGCTGGGTCTTTCTTTACGGACAGTAACAGTTGAGCTTTCATCACAGAAGCTGTCTTTTGACACTATCAATACAATCTCAGTTAGAGACCAGTATTGTACTGAACATACCGTGCATGAGAGAGTCGCGGAAAACGTTTGCATGCTGAGATGGATTTGGGGCATGCATGAGGGGGGGTAGGGAGGGGAAGGGTTAAGAAGCAAACGGAAAGAGAACAGACGCTACGTTGACTGCTTATTCCTGCAGGGTAGGCAAGAGGGTATGATGAAATGGGAGAGTAGAGGTGGGGATGAAATGGGAGAGTAGAGGTGGGGGATGAAGTGGGAGAGTAGAGGTGGGGGATGAAGTGGTAGAGTAGAGGTGGGGGATGAAGTGGGAGAGTAGAGGTGGGGGATGAAATGGGAGAGAGAGTAGAGGTGGGGGATGAAATGGGAGAGAGTAGAGGTGGGGGATGAAATGGGAGAGTAGAGGTGGGGGGATGAAATGGGAGAGTAGAGGTGGGGGATGAAATGGGTAGAGTAGAGGAGGGGGGGATGAAGTGGGAGAGTAGAGGTGGGGGATGAAGTGGGAGAGTAGAGGTGGAGGATGAAGTGATGAAGTGGGAGAGTAGAGGTGGGGGATGAAGTGGGAGAGTAGAGGTGGGGGGATGAAGTGGGAGAGTAGAGGTGGGGATAGAGAGGTGGGGGATGAAGTGGGAGAGTAGAGGTGGGGGATGAAATGGGAGAGTAGAGGTGGGGATGAAATGAGAGAGTAGAGGAGGTGGGGGATGAAGTGGGAGAGTAGAGGTGGGGGATGAAATGGGGAGAGTAGAGGTGGGGGATGAAATGGGAGAGTAGAGGTAAGGGATGAAATGGGAGAGTAGAGGGGGGGATGAGTGGTGGTAGAGTAGAGGTGGGGGATGAAGTGGGTAGAGTAGAGGTGGGGGATGAAGTGGGAGAGTAGAGGTGGGGGATGAAGTGGGAGAGTAGAGGTGGGGGATGAAATGGGAGAGTAGAGGTGGGGGATGAAATGGGAGAGTAGAGGTGGGGGATGAAATGGGAAAGTAGAGGTGGGGGATGAAGTAGAGGGGAGAGTAGAGGTGGGGATGAAGTGGGAGAGTAGAGAGGGGGGATGAAGTGGGAGAGTAGAGGTGGGGGATGAAGTGGGCTGAGTCTGGGAGAGAGAAGCAGTGGAAAGAGGGAGAGAGAGGGAGAGAGAGAGGGGGGGGGGGAGAGAGAGAGAGGGAGAGAGAGGGAGAGAGAGGGGGAGGGACAGAGGGAGAGAGAGAGAGAGAGAGAGAGAGAGAGAGAGAGGAGGGAGAGAGAGAGAGGTAGGGAGGGAGAGGGGTAAGAGAGTGGGGGGAGAGAATGAGAGGAGAGGGAGAGAGAGTGGTGTGGGGGGAGGAGAGACAGAGACAAGGGAGACAAAATAGGAGAGACAGAGAGAGAGAGAGAGAGAGAGAGAGAGAGAGAGAGAGAGAGAGAGAGGAGAGACAGAGAGAGAGACACAGAGAGACAGAAAGAGAGATACAGAGAGAGACAGAGAGAGTCAGACAGAGCAGTTTACAGACAGCTGAAACGATGACGTCATCAGGAAAGCATTCGCAGAGACCCCAGGTTTATGCACACAACCGAAACAACAGGAGGAACCCAATGAACTGTTCAGTCTGAAACCCCAGTGCCTTGCCACAGGAGGTAATGGGGAAGAAATGAGAAAATAAGTGAGTGAATGAACCTCAGGCGGTTCTCTCCACAGAGACAGTGTGTCGCCACATTACGACAGTGTGTTCTGGGTTCTTCTTTGCCTCTGCGTATGTGTTGGTTTTCTCGTCGATTTGGATTTTCCCTCTAAATATTACCAGCAAAAGCATTTCTTGTTGCCTCGGGTCTTTCATCGTCTGTTCTGTGCATGCATTTGATCACTTCGTAAGGAGACAACAACAAAAAAAATGGTATAGAATCATGGAAAAGGGACAAAAATACCATGTTGCTCAGAGAGACAAAATGGCGAGGGATGAATATGGATCAGCACCCAGCCTTTTGATAGTGCCATGAAAGACAGTTCTTATGCAAAATAAACAAACAAAAAAGACAGGCAGCAGGAGAAAGGATAGACAGAGGAAAACAGAAGGAAAAAAAAAAGAAACTGTGGAGAAAGCCAACGATTGATAGAACTGAAGGAAAGAAAGAAAAAATATATAATCAATGGAATAAAAGAATATAAATAAGGAATCAAATGAAATGGACATTAATGTTTGGGACAAAAAGAGAACGAAAGAGAACAGAAAAAAATAGACAACCACATCCAACCCCCCCCCCCCCCTCCCAAATAAACAAGTTAAGAAACAGATGAAATGAATTAATGCATACTTATAGAAAAAAAATAAAGAGAGAAGGAACAAAGGTAAAAAAAAAACGAGAAAAATGATAAGAGAGAAACGAAGAAGGAAAGAATGGAAGTAAAGGCACAGAAATGTAACACGAACAAACAGAAGTTTCCCAAGGTCATGCTGAGTTGAGACAGATGCTAGGAATCATATCAATGCAGGGAAGAGCTGACATTGACATAACAGAATTTCTTGTCTCGTTCCTCAAAAAAAAAAAAAAAAAAAAAAAAAAAGAAAAAAGAAAACCATCCGTTTCTCCCTCCTCGCCCTTCACACACTCCATCTTCATCAACTCCTCATCCATTTTGCTCTGCTTCTGCTTCACTCTCGTCCATCTCCGAGACTCTCCCGTTCCCACCGCCCCGCCCACCTTCCACCTTCCCCTTTTCCCGAAGGTGTTAGCATGTAATACAACATCAGCAGTTGTCGTTTCCTTCTCCCCTCCCCCCATCCCCCTCCCTCTCCCGCACTCCTGGTTTTCCTCCTCGCACGCCCACAATCCCCGTGTACTCCTGTCTTCAATTCCACCAGCAGCCTCTCACAACTCTCCATGCGTATATGGAAGTTTCTTAATTGCTGTCTTTCTCAGGACAGTTACATTTATTTCTGGGTCCATTTCAACGGGTTTTGTTTGGCTTTTTTTTCTTTTTTCTTTTTTTTTTTTTTTTTTTTTTTTTTTTTGGGGGGGGGCTTTTTGTTTTTTTTGTTTTTCCCTTTCTTTTGTTTGATTTTGTGTCCTTCCTTTTTTGTATTCTCGTCTTTAACTTTTTTTCCCCCTGTTATCTGTCTTCCTGCCGTCTTTTCTCTTCAATCATTTTGTAACTATTTTATTCAGCTTTTTCTTCCCTACTTTTTTCTTTTCCTGCTCTTCTTTTTACCCTTGCTGTTCCACGGATGTTTCCAGTGGCATCGTCACCCAGTCGTGCTCACTGTATATAACCATAGTCAGGGTACACCTAAGTGGTGCTGTATTAAGGAAAGAAAGAGAACGATCCGCGCAAAAAAACAAATATAAAGAGCACAAGGAAGAGTAAGTAGCAACCCTGAATGTACAGAACCTAGACCTAGAGGAGTTTGGGTATGATTACACAAGGGTAGGTCGTGGGAGTGAGATGCATAATGTTATGCAACTGGTTAAGGGATTGGCGCAGAGAGAGAGAGAGAGAGAGAGAGAGAGAGAGAGAGAGAGAGAGAGAGAGAGAGAGAGAGAGAGAGACGGGCGTGCCTTTTTCTGCGTTTTGAACGTGTCCGTGTGTGTATGTCAGTGTCTGTGTTGGGGATGATTAGATAATGGCAGGTAACGGTATGTTTACGTGGTTCGTGAAAGGGCCATGTATCTAGTCATGAATTCATATGAGAACAGGTGCTATACACAGTTTACCATTATGGATATAAATTGATCAATGTCATGCAAAACCAAACACGCAGCAGTTCCTTTGGGCTGACAAACTGTATTTGCTTGCATAGCATATACATCGGTGAGAAATCCCCGACAACAACAAATAACAAACAAAGGAACAATTGTCTCTGCCTGTCTGTCTGTCTGTCTGTCTCTCTCTCTCTCTCTCTCTCTCTCTCTCTCTCTCTCTCTCTCTCTCTCTCTCTCTCTCTCTCTCTCTCTCTCTCTCTCTCTCTCTCTCTTGGTCATCTCTCATGGAAATGGTTGTCCTGTTTAAATATTAGTTGAGAATAGTCCTTCTCGCTTTGAGCGAGGGCAGCATTTTTCTTTCTTTGTCTTTTTTTTACGTTTTTTTTTTTTTTTTTTTTTTTTTTTTTGATGCTCTAGATGGTTATGTGATTTTTCTCTTAGATGTGTATGTGTATGATGAATACATTTGGGAACGGCAATGTGAGACTAGGACTATGATAGAGTCGGAGTGCGCTCGCGCGCGCGCGCGCGCACTCGCTCATTCGCTCGCTCACTCGCTCGCTCGCGCTCGCACTCGCGCTCGCACTCACAGATGTAAATGAAATTTGGTCAAATAGATGCATAGGGTTTTGCATGTGACAGGGAAGAG
>JADBJO010013775.1:17500-30000 GCA_016801955.1 Conus betulinus
ACTTTATGTTTAAAGTACTGAAAGCATTTGGTTTTCAAGACGATATATGTAGATGGATAGGTACGTTCTATAAAAAATATTAAATCATGTGTAATTGTAAATGGTCAGGTTTCGGATTGGTTTAAAATTGAACGAGGCTGCAGACAAGGAGACCCTCTATCTCCTTATATATTTGTGTTATGCGTAGAAATATTGGCTATTATGGTCAGACAGAATTCCAGTATCCATGGGATCTCGGTGAACAATGTTGAACACAAGATTTCTCAGTACGCTGATGACACAGAATTCCTACTCGCAGGAGATAGAAGTTCTTTTGAAAACTGTATAGATGTTCTTGATAGGTTTGGTTCTGTGTCGGGCCTTCATATGAATGTAGGAAAAACTAATGTCGTTTGGCTGGGAGTGAGAAAAATTCTGAATTCGTTACATGGAACATTTAGGTATGGAATGGAATCCGTCTAAATTCCGAGTATTAGGAATGTGGTTCACTAATGACCTGAAAGAATGTGTAGATATAAATTACTCAGAAAGACTAGCAGATGTAAAGCATTTATTTTATATTCAAAATATGGATAAAACGACAGTTAACACCCCTTGGTAGGGTAGCAATATTAAAATCTCTTATCCTTTCAAAGTTGACACACCTCTGGTTACTATTACCAAACCCACCAGACATATTTTTTCAATCATGTCAACAGGCTTGTTACCAATTTGTTTGGAATAAGAAGCCAGATAAGATTAGCCGAAAAACTGCACATAAAAGTATCAAAGATGGCGGCATTGGTCTTCCTGAACTAAAAACTTTTGTTTTATCTCTGAAGCTGTCCTGGATACGTAAAGCTGAGATGTCAACCCATAGATGGCGAAATATTCTGTTGTTTAACTTCCCTAAGTGGTCGCTTATGAAAAAATATGGTCCAGAAATTCGTTTCCAAATTTACTAAGTATAATCAGTTTGGGCTGAAGTTCTTGATGCGTATAAATTTTTTTATTACAAGTTCCCCCCAAAACTCCACTGAACTTCTTGCCGAACCATTATGCACAATAAGCGATTTCAAATCAAATCGGAAAGAAGTGCATTGTAAAAAAAAAAAAAACTAAGTAGCAAAGATATTAACTGTCTCGCCCACTTTTTTGATGACAAAGGAAAGTTCTTGCCACATGCACTTTTTTTAAAGAAAAATATAATAAATATTGATTTTGTCACTTTTGCTGGCTATAAATCGACTATAATGGACTATGTGAAAACCTCTGGTATAACTATAAAAAACGATAAGTACATAAACTCATCATTGTGCTTTAANAAGATATTAACTGTCTCGCCCACTTTTTTGATGACAAAGGAAAGTTCTTGCCACATGCACTTTTTAAAGAAAAATATAATATAAATATTGATTTTGTCACTTTTGCTGGCTATAAATCGACTATAATGGACTATGTGAAAACCTCTGGTATAACTATAAAAAACGATAAGTACATAAACTCTTCATTGTGCTTTAAACATCTTTTCGCTATAAATAAAGGCTCCAAGTTGTATTATGATATCATCATTGCGAATAATCAGCCAAAATGTTGTGATAAATGGGACATGAAATTGCTGATGCAAAATGATTGGAAATCCTGTTTTTTGCACGCGCATAAGATACGTGATGTAGGGCTGCAGTGGTTTCAACTGAAAATATTACACAGGTGTTTATGCACAAATGTTGTTTTAAAGGAGATTGGAATCGTTGAAAGTAATAACTGTAGTTTTTGCAGCACATCCAAAGATAGCATTGATCATATGTTTTTGGAAATGTCACCATGTACAAGTATTTTGGAATGCTTTCATTGGCTTAATGAAAGAAAAATGTTTGAATGCTGAAAATGTCCTTTTGACAGAAGCACTAGTACTATTTGGCTATGACAATGCAATTGTGGGCGACACCGTCTTTATTTTATAATACTATTTGCGAAATATTACATATACATTTGTAAAATAAACAACACCCTGCCACAAATACAAGTATTTATAAATAAAATTAAAATTTAGATACAAATTGAGAACATATTGCATATTTGAAATTAAACCATGCAGATTTTTTGACTAGATGGCTGACATACAGACCATTGATGGATACTGCGTAACATTTGTGCCCTTTTTTTTTTTTCTTTTTTTTTTTTTTCTTTTCAAAAACAAGTTGCACTAATAGATTTAGAAGTGTAAGATGAGGTGTGTAAATGAACACTTTTCTGTGCATTATTAGAGGCCTGATTTCAATATTTTGCCAAACATAATGATGTGAAAAACATCCCTGTCAGCATGATTTTTCTTGATGCATCCACCGCTCTCTCTCTCTCTCTCTCTCTCTCTCTCTCTCTCTCTCTCTCTCTCTCTCTCTCTCTCTCTCTCTCTCTCTCTCTCTCTCTCTCTCTCTCTCTCTCTCTCTCTCTCTCATTAGATAATGTTTGCATGAATTTGTGAATTCACACTGCTTGGGGTGATTTCTTTCTTTATTTATTTCTTTATGTACATGCTTGCCTTCCCTGTATATATACATGTTGGAATGCAAATTAAAAAACAAAAAAAAAAAAAAAAAAAAAAAACAAAACTGGGAACAAAACAAACAAATAAGCGTGTCTGCTTCTGTTTTCAGTTCTGACGTGACAGTCATCACGGATCCGATTACAGAAATCAGTTCCAACAAAAAGTTGTCTGGCACGAACGTATGGCTCATTACCATCGCAACGGATCATATTTGAAACTCAAGTAGTGTAAAGCCTCACAGTATTGTTTTCCTGGGAACACTGACAGTGAAGAAACTGAAACAGTCCGTCAAAAACACATGAGATCTGATGTAGCGCGGGTGAAGGAAGGGCTGGTGAACGGAAGAAAAGGGTGGTGGGGGATAAACTGGAGTCTTTCTCCGATCTCAGGATCCGTTCATCTTGTTTCTCCTCCATACACCATCCGAGTCCCTGTGAGGGCTAGGACTATTAGATGTTTTTTTTTTTTTTTTTTTTTTTTTAATGAATGAATGTGTCAGGGAATTCAATGGAAGAGGTGTGAACATTTTCAGGGCCGTCAGGATGTCGACAGCCCTCTGTCCTGGGTCACACACAGTGGTGTAGAGCTATCCTCACACGTCTGTCCTATCAAGATGGCCACCCATGACGTGTTCTCTCTGTCTTCTGGCGTTCTCCGGAACTGAAACTCGGGAACAGCTGCTTGCGTCATTTGAAAAGATTTCTGGAGCACGTCTATGACTGCCCTACCCTCCTTTGGTAAGTAATCATATACGTTCGAAGTGATGATATTTATCAGTGTGGTTTCTTGAATGGATTTTGTTGTCTGTTTTTACGAAGATATGGTAAATGATCTGTTTTTCATGATCACAGTACAATTCTTGTGGCAATCATGATTGGAGAGACAGACAGACAAACAGACAGACAGACATGACAAAATACAAAACGTATCAGTATTTACTACTGTTTTCACAGGAAGGCTTTCTTTCCTTTTTTTATAGAAAAGAGACCAGTGCAGCATGAAGAATCTGGTAATAATGAGGTTTGGAATCTGATAAGCTGCCCTAGTGCTGCTGTCTTCGGTACAGTCCCACGGAGATCTCCCACAGGACCAGTTCGAAGGAAGAAGAAGAAGAAGAAGAAGAAGAAGAAGAAGAAGAAGAAGAAGAATTTGGATGGGTATCCAAGGGGAGAGATGCAGGAAGGAAGAGGGAAAACAGGTGAGGATGGAGACGGGGATATTACAGAGAGAAATAGTGGGAGTGGGACCAGAGTATACAGCCAGTGCCAGGAACAAGTCTGATGCCCACGGTGTCTGCAGCTACCCCCAGGATGAAGGTAAACAAAAAGGTCAAAGACTGCTATCCTGGTGATAGCTATCCTTTGGGAGAAGACCAACAAAATCAGACTGTTTAATGTCACCTTGAGACTGCTGGGTGCACACGTAAGTAAATTGCTTTCTTTGAGTTGAAAGTGATTGTCTATCTATGTATGTATGTATGTATGTATATATATATATATATATATATATATATATATATATATATATATATATATATATAGATATATATATATATATATATATATATATATATATATATATATATATATATATATATATATATATATATATATATATATATATATATATATATGAAAATTATATATATAAAATTATTAAATAATCAAAATACATAGATGGGTATGGGAACCACACAAATATGTGCGAGTAACACATGTCTGTCAAAATACCATGAAACACACACAAAAGTGCAAAGTAACATTTATTTCATACACGCTACAAAGCAGACAAGTGAAGTTTCAAGGTAATCCGCTTGCCGCAGTTCGGACTGTACCGTCCTGAGCATGTTTCATACATCATCTGTCACATTCCAAGAAACGCATTTGTTGAAAACACGCGTGTCTGTTTGGTGTAGTGTGTTAACTGAAGATTATTCTGTATCACGTTTTGTGAATGTATTATTGTTGTTGTTGTTGTCTTTAACAATGCTGAACTCTGAGATTTCTGACATTCTCTAGAAATAAGATCAAGTGATTTCTGTCCTCCGTTAGATTGTATTGGAACACGTCCTTTGTAGCTTTATGATCCTCTAAAAAATAAATCTCTTCGTACAAATACTTCCTGCACAGTGCGAGTACTCATGAATCACATGACCTGCTTTTCACACTTAAAATGATTGTTTTCATACGTCACATTTACTTTTTCCAGCTATATTGGAAACGAAAAAAGAGGAAAATGAGTCATAACAAAAATACAAGCCGTCGGTGTTCATTTCTGTTTTTTTTTAAAAACACAAAAACAACATTGTTTTCTTGGGAGAGAAAAAGCGTTTCACGAAAAACAAAACAAAAATGGTGCTAATGAGCTTTGGAATCTAATAAGCTACCACAGTACTGTTGTTTTCTGGATCCGTCAGTTTCAGAACTTCTAAATGAGCACTTGCACAAACAGAATCCGGAGAGACCTCAGGGAGAGACCTCAGGGAGAGACCTCCCATCAAAGAATAAGGGCAAGGAAGAAAGGGAGTGAGAGAAGAATGGACAAACACCTTGCTGTACATGTTGTCAGGGGTTAGCAGTTTGTACTGTTCATTGTTAAAATCACTGTCTGTCTGTCCGCCGCTGTCTCTATCTCTCTGTTTGTCTGTCTGTCTGTCTGTCTGTCTCCCTGTCTGTGTTATATTGATGTATTGTTGCTTGTTGTTCAAATTTTATAGTAATGTTTAGCATATATTATTTTGGATAAGAAAAATGGAAATATCATTCTCTCTCTCTCTCTCTCTCTCTCTCTCTCTCTCTCTCTCTCTCTCTCTCTCTCTCTCTCTCTCTCTCTCTCTCTCTCTCTCTCTCCGTATTTACGGCTGCGTATTGATGTATTGTCACTAAGTTTATAATTATAGTCTTGGGTAGTGTATGAACATTTCAAGAGAAGAAGAAGAAAAAAAAAAAGAGGGAGAGGAGGAAAAGATTATGATTATGACAGCATCTCTCTCTTCTCTCTCTCTCTCTCTCTCTCTCTCTCTCTCTCTCTCTCTCTCTCTCTCTCTCACACACACACACACACACACACACACACACACACACACACACACACACACACACACACACACACACACACACACACACACACACACACACACACACACACACACACGTGTGCGCGTGCGCGCTTGCACACACACACACACACGCACACATACACACATCATATAATAATCGTTATGACTATTGACGCTAGGACTTTATTATTGATAATTGATTGTAGTATTGCTCGTTCCTGTCTTGCTTGTAACCACATCATGTAACTGTCAAAAAAAAAAAAAAAAAGTTGATATTACTGATGCATTGTAATTGTCTAATTATCATTCTTAGCAGCTTGCTGTATGTTAATATTTTACAAAAGTGTGCTGATTTTTTTTTTTTCTTTTTTTTTTTTTTTTTTTTTTTTTTTTTTTCTCTCGTCTTTGAAGTTAATTTCTCTTTATTTTCGTTTTTTGTTGCAATTTTTTTTCTCCCTTTTTTTTTTTTTTTCCCCTTTAAAGTCATATCGCCCTTAAATGTTAGTAGATGAACAACTCATCATTTTTTTAATGCATTGTGAAGATATGTGTGTTTGTTATAATTTTTGTAAGTCTTAGTCGCTAGTTATGCTTAGTAGTCGCTAGTCATGCTTAGTTAGTCCCTTAGTGGGGCAAGGGCCGGATGAAAAAAAAGCATGTGTTTGCTTATCTGTTACCCTTGGCGCACGCACGCACGCACACACGCACGCACGCACGCACGCACGCACACACACACACACACACACACAGTCCTCTAAGATCTCCCTGCTGCCTCCATATGTCATCGTCTCCCGTCAGGGTAGTATAGTTGTTTACGATGATCCACACAACTCCGTTATTCTGAAGGCTGCAATATAACAAGCCTAATTTGCTGTTTCATTTTACCAATCGTCGGGAAGATTACTGAGATGGCGAAATGGATGGACTAACAAAACTCAGTAAACAAGGACTAGAAACAAATTGTCGACAGCCTGCCTTCAACATCCTCTCTTCAATCCACTTCAGTTCCAATATAGGGATGCTAAACACTGTCTGTAAAGGTCAGAAAAAAAATCTAATGATGTACCGCCGTCTGGGGTTCTGATTTCCATTCACGCACTGTTAATAGTAACATGGGTGGTCTCAAAACTTCGCGACTGTGGTGCAGCGTATACGGACTAGTCCGCGCAGTGGTGCCTCCTAGATGAAACTGAAACTGAAACTGATAGCAACATCCTCGGACTGATGCATGGAACTCTCGGCTTTCTCTTTCTTTCATGCCAGCCATATACCGTGTGTAAACTTTCCACATTCGAAACGTCATAATGCAATGGACCATGTTCGAACTGTTGGTAGCCCTGAGACAAACTGACTTTGTACCTACTATACGAACTACGCAAACATGAGACCTTTTTAACAGCCACACGCAGTCATACTCCCTCTTTCCAACAACCCACACAACAACCATAACAACCACCACAACCACAACCACAACAATAACAACAACAACCACAACAACAACCAACACCACTGCCACCACCACCACAACAACAACAGCTGAAGAGTGTGCAAGGTTGCATGAGTGACGTCATACAATTAACTAAAGTGCAAAGTGTCCATTTGTTTTTGGTCTTCCTTTCAGTAACGTCAATTCTGATAAAAAATGTTCTTAGATCCTCTCTATAAAAAATTTATAGCCTATTATTTGTTATATTCCCAGGATTGTCTGGTATACTGCATTACTACTCAAGAGTACTTTGCAAAGCTGTCTTTTGAAAAACCTGCATTCTGATACTGACAATATCAATGCGAGTATGTAGGAGTCGTATATACCTGCTTTATCTCCCAGACTATTAATGAACTGTTTTTCATCGGTCATAATTACCATTTTGCTTACAGCAACTATCTTTGACAGGTATAATTTATGAGATAAACAGCAAAACAGATAAAATAACGACAACGATAACAACAACTACAAGAAAAAAAAAAAAAAAACACACTACAAGAAAACAAGTCATAAAGAAGCACTAACTCATCGGAGTTGTGTGTTTATGTATGTACCTTATGCATTTATTTATTCATTTATACATGTGTTTTGTTTGTTTGTTTGTTTGTTTGTTTATTCATAGGAAGAAGTTCTTTTCTACAGAAAAAAAAATCAGTATTCCACAAAGAAACGGATATTTGTGAGCGATGGAATCTAATATCTACCAAATTGCTGTTACATTAGGTGCAGTCCTCTGTGGACCTTTTAAATAATCGGTGGAAGGGTGAGGGAGGGAGGTGTCAGGGGAGAGGTGGGTGGGAGAGGAGGAAGAGGAAAAGTAAGAGGATTTACCGATGAGAGGTGGGGCGCTGGGAGGGGGCGGGGGGGTGAGAGTGGAGTACACAGCCAGTGCCAGCCAGCATCAAGTCTGGTACCTACGCTGTCTGCAGCTGCCCTGCATGAAGGTAAACAAAGTGTCAAAGGCTGTTTCTTGGTAATAGGTAACGTCTGCACTGAAAACAAAGTGGGTCGCCAAAGTCAAACTTTGTCATCTGTTAAATGTCAGGTTAAGATTGATGTGTGGAAACACGGCGTCTTCTCACACACACACACACACACACACACACACACACACACACACACACACACACACACACACATGCACGCACGCACGCACGCACGCACGCACGCACGCACGCACGCACGCACGCACGCACGCACGCACACACACACACACACACACACACACACCACACACACACACACACGCACACACACGCACACATTCTCTCTCTCTCTCTCTCTCTCTCTCTCTCTCTCTCTCTCTCTCTCTCTCTCTCTCTCTCACACACACACACACACACACACACACACACACCACACACACACACACACACACACGCACGCACGCACGCACGCACACACGCACGCACACGCACACACACACGCGCACGCACACACACACGCACACAAACGCGCGCGCGCGCGCGCGCGCACGCACACACACACACACACACACACACACACACACACACACACACAAGCCTAATGTTATGAAATGAAATTGTCCTTTATGAAAATGAATCTCTCTCTCTCTCTCTCTCTCTCTCTCTCTCTCTCTCTCTTATTCGTATTTTTTTTGGGTTCAGTGACTCACCATTATTCTTATCAGAGAAGAGATCACCATCATTGCATTTCTTCTGACACCTCGTCGCTCACAGTCGCTTCGGAAACTCTTAATACGGTACCAGATTGATGTAGTTCAAACTCAGTGGTCATACACCCAGCCTGATCTAAGTTTTTTTTTATAACTATTAACCAAAAAATAAATAAATAAATAATAAATTAGAAAAAAAAAAAATCAGGTTAGCCACTTTGTCTAAATCTTCATTTGTACGATGTCTTTGTTGAACTAATACATGAGCATCGTGTTTCCGTTGTAACGACAGACAAAGACTTACGATGGCACCAGCACCTCAAATGCATACCAGATTATCAATAAACAGTTCGCCTTCCTGTCCATGCCTATCCGTACGTAAGAACTACATCGTCATCACTACACTGGTGAAGTTCTTCTGCGTTCAAGAAGATGAGCATTGTTCATAAGTATTTTAGGTAGGAAAAATGTCGGAAGAGCCCCCCCCCCCCCCCCCCCCCCCCCTCCCCCCCTCCTTCTCCTCTCTTCCACGCCTCTCCATTTCTACCATCTCCCTCCATCTATCTCTCCCATTCCCATCCTCACCTTCCAACCACTCCCATAGCTAGAGAGTAGTGTGAAGCGATAAAAGTAATAAGAAAACTGGGTAAAGGTAGGCAAGATATAATGGTGGGAAACCGATCAATCCAAAATGGCAAGACGCGATGAGTTTTATTTTCCATTAGACAAATATGTTTCCAAAGGAGAATATCGGTAGCTAATAACAGCATTTCAACCAATTACAACATAATTATAAATAGAAGTTGTTTATAAGTTCTCCCTGGCATTCCACGTTCATGTACTTCCCTTCTCAGAGGAACCCCCCCCCCCCCCCCCCCCCCCCTCTCTCTCTCTCTCTCTCTCTCTCTCTCTTAAATTAATCTCACTATGTGAATATCAAAACACATAACGCTATCATTGTATGGAATCTCCAGGAGTACTCAAATACTGACTTACCTAAATCAATTCTTTTTTAACAGATCCAGGTAGCAAACCTTACGCTGGAGTTGCCTGACTTAACCCACTATTTTGAAGTAGAAAAAAAAATACTATCGAAAAATGGCATTGCTGGTTCACTTGTTCAGTTTCTATGGCAACTCTGGCTGCAGATCTAGCAGCATTGACTTAATTGTTTTCACAGTTTGTGTTCATTTTCTTCATTATCAAAATATGTGTGTCGATTTTGAATTTCTGTTTTGTGTATTAATTTCAACGTAAGGCAAAATACGCATGGACTGTTTTAACGGCTATAAATAGCTCAGTCACCATTCGAAGATATTCAACTGTGTTGATCAAACAAAAGACTAAACTGAAATGAATAGCCAGATCAGTCTTTCAATAGCGATGGGGACAATTGTCGACGCTCTCTTCGCTCATTAAGTTGAAAACCACTGGCCATTGGAAGACCAACATATGTATGTGGCGGAAAACTGAGACAGAAGTCACTTAAGTGTTAATGTACCGAAGTGGTTGCTGCATGTACAAGTCTCCAACATCCATCTCACATACGTTTTGATTTTGTGTTGTTGTAACCCATAATTCGGGACTTTTTTCTACAGAAAAGCATTTTCAATGCGCCTACTCGATGACCAACATTTTCAATTCTATTCTAAACAGTGAAATAATCTACCCAGCATCACCCCCACAATCTCTTTAGGCGCTTTCCATTGCCTCTTTTATATGCTTGTGTTCGTATTTAGTTGAAATGCATCATTTGTGTGCGATATCGTTACTCGAGAGTTCATATCATTTGGGAAAAAGAAAAAGAATAAACACTACGCATTCAGAATGAGAGAGAGAGAGAGAGAGAGAGAGAGAGAGAGAGAGAGAGAGAGAGAGAGAGAGAGAGAGAGAGACAGAGACAGACAGACAGACAGGGACAGAGACAGAGAGACATAAAGAGACAGTCAGAGAAAGAGAGAGAGAGGGAATTGATTGATTGATTCATTCATTCATTTATTGATAATCTTTGTCCCCAAGGGTAACAGATAGGCAAGAAAGAGTTGTTTTTTTCTCATCTGGCTCTTGTGGCTTCAGGGACTAGCAATTTAACACATGTACATAATACAAAAACTGATCTTTACAAAACAGGGATGATTCATATTTTAATGAAACACACACACACACACACACACACACACACACACACACACACACACACACACACACACATTCAGGAGAGAGTATATAAAGAAACATCAGTCACCATAATCACACACACACACACACACACACACACACACACACACACACACACACACACACACACACACACGTACGCACGCACGCACGCACACGCACGCACGCACGCACGCAACACATACACACACACACACACACACACACACACACACACACACACACACACACACACACACACACACACACACACACACACACATTGCGGAGAGAGTATATGAAGAAGCATCAGTCATCATAATAACACACACACACACACACACACACACACACACACACACACACACACACACACACACATTGCGGAGAGAATATATAAAGAAGCATCAGTCGTCATAATCACTCACTCTCACACACACATACACACACACACACACACACACACACACACACACACACACACACACACACACACACACACGGCTCTAAGGGCTCCTTACTAGACTCACTCAGTTGACACTAATCTGAAGTCAGCATGACCCAGACTTGAAGTGGCCGTGGTGTGCAAGGCCTTCCTCTGTGACACTCGTGGTACAGGGCGCTCGTTGTCACGCAGTGTTTACGAAGCTTGATCCAAAGGCATGATGTGCTCATGCAGCACTTGGTCGATGCATAAGACCTGTCACTGAGCCTCGGCTCAAATGCACACTCCACGACTGTAATTCTTCAACAGCATAAGGCCGAAGTGCTGGAAAATACCGATAGTACCATGAACATCATGTTTGACTCGCTTAAGGGGATTTGTATGAACTGTCAGCATACGTTATATCTGAGGATGGCCATATTCTGACCATGCTCCACGAGCAGTTTGGGCCTAGCTTAACAAGGTGACATCCTCAGGTTCAGAACAGGGCATTTCTCTTCCAGCTGGCCATAATTCAGATCTCCTACTCTAATGGAAGCCCATAGACCTCAGTATTCCACAGTCGGCTGACCTGGCCAAGTTTCCATCCCCAAGGTGCTTCAGATGGCTCAGTCTGGTGGATTGTGATGGAATACTGTGCAGACCAATGGGATGGAGGAGACGGCCCAGTCTGGAGGAGCGTGATGGAATACTGTGCAGACCAATGGGATGGAGGATGTGGCCCAGTCTGGTGGATTGTGATGGAATACTGTGCTGACCAATGGGATGGGAGGACTGTGGTAGACTGCACTCTTCGCCCCAATCTCTGAGGATGTGGCCCAGTCTGGTGGATTGTGATGGAATACTGTGCTGACCAATGGGATGGGAGGACTGTGGTAGACTGCACTCTTCGCCCCAATCTCTCAACTTGTCGTTGTATGCGGCTAGGAACAAAGACGAGAAAGAGGAGGAGGAGGAAATGGAAGTCTTGGTGGGGGACGAAGGAGAGAAGAAGAAGAAAAAAAGAAAGAAGAACTAGAGCAAAGAACAAGAATCAGAATAAAAAAACAAGAAGATAAAGTGAAGAAAGAAGTGGAAGACAAGAAATGGGAAGAAGTAGAGGAAAAAGATAAAATCGGAAGCAGAAGAAGAAGAAGAAGAAGAAGAAAACAAGAACAAGAACAAGAAGACGACGACGGCGCCGACGACGAC
>JADBJO010013775.1:32500-37500 GCA_016801955.1 Conus betulinus
TGATCTGGGTGATCTACAAAAAAAAAAAAAAAAAAAAAAATTAAAAAGCCGTTTGAGCGTGTTGACCACCATGATGCAGCGGTCAGCTGCACGGTAGACGGAGTAGCAGGCTGTAGGTTCGAGTATTATCAGAAGTGTATATCTGTTTGGGTTTCACTGCGCCTGTTTGGCGTTTAGTGCTATGGGCTCCAAAAGGAAGACTGGAGTCTCATGGTCAAGCTTTGACCATTACATGGTGTGTCTGTTGCTCACATTATCTTACTAGCACTGCAGGAGCGGTGTCTGCCGTGCCCGATTGAGGCGGTGTATACAAGAGAAAACGTTCTTTATAGCTAAATCTAGTTTCACAGTGAGGTGACTGCAGGCCAAAATCTAAACAAATTTGAAAAAAAAAATTGCTAATACCCCCCCCCCTCCCCTCCCCATTAACAAAACAAAACAAAACAAACAAACAAACAAAAAACAGAAAAAAAACCCGTTTACAAACGAGTCACAAGAGAAAACCCGACGCGTTTCGACCTCTTAGGTCTTCTTCAGGCTGGGTACACGACACACAGGACAACGAAAATGAGCGAGCAATCACTTATCTTCATCCAATTTGGCGCAAGATGGGCGTTGAATCAGCATGATTTGCTCGTTCATTTTCGTTGTCCTGAGTGTTGTGTACCTTGCTAGAGGAAGACCTAAGAGGTCGAAACGCGTCGTGTTTTTTTTTGTCGTTTGATTAGTTTGTCAACTTTTGTTTTTTTTTTTTTTTTCTTTTTTTTTTTTTTTTTTTTTTGAGCGGAACTTTCGCAATATTTTTCAAAGTAGTTTACAGAGCTGGTATATCATGCTAGTTTACAGAGCTGGTATATTATGCTAGTTTACAGAGCTGGTATATTATGCTACAATAGAAAAGAGGTATAGGCATCACTCCACCATCTTTATCTTTACTGTTCATCATAGAATGTCTTCATTTCATTGGCTCTTCAAGTCCTGCTCCTATCATGATCCCAACCTGCTTTTCCTCCTCCCCATGTCAATGCCTGTAATGAGTCTGTGCTAAATCGGCCAGTGTCAGCCACCTCATGTCAAAGTTTACCGTCATGGCGACCTCTTGCGGAGGTATGAACACTTACGTTCACTCCGTGAATCAGAACTTATTATCAATATGGGACTCGGCCGGCGGTGACCTGCGTATGTTACGTCCTTATAGAACCCACTTCCTAAGTTGATAGAAAGCGTTTCTACTAGCACAAAGAGAGCTGGTTGACGTCACTACATCTCTGAACCAAAGAAAGGGTAGAGTTCTACACTTTGCAACACTCTTCTCCCAGTTTAGGATTGATTACCCCCAACAAGACACAGACACGTATGTGTTGGATCAGACTGGACAACACAAGATCTGGTGGCACTGCCATGCAGTATCACCTACATCAGGTTGTGTCATGACGACCTCTAATTAATGCTTCCTTTAGACCAGTGTCAACAGATCTCCAGCTGCTGGCACCATCCCCTGTCGGTACTGTGACAGACCCTTCCGGGCGCAGATCGGCCTGACCAGCCATCTACGCACTCACCCCCGACCCCAGGATGACTAGATGGTCTTCGTCGTCTCGACGGACGACAAACAGCACACAATGCTTTCCTTGGATTGCCGGGGCTAGGGCTGCAACACATTAGGACTGTTAATGGCTGTTGAAAAGGTGGTGTAATGAGTGCTTTGGGGTTAATGTTATTCAGCGTGCACAGAAGATAAGACTCAAAACATCAAAAAAAAAAAAAAAAAAAGAAAAGAAATAATCCATTCGACAAGAGATGGCAATGTACCATTGTCTTTGACATCTTGGCCTGGAAGTCAGGAACGATATTGTTTTGTTATTGTTTTTGTTGTTTTGTTGATGTTTTTTTTTCACAATAGCCTTTAACATTGTTGAAATGTCTATGGCAACGTAACACTGTTGAAATGTCTATGGCAACGTAACACTGTTGAAATGTCTATGGCAAAGTCAGAAGATGTCTGAAAGGATTGCATGTGACCACTTCTTTCCGGGTGCATGCAGAAGCAAGGTCTGAAATGTTCAGGCAACTGAGCCTTGTAGCAAGAATTCAGGTGAGAACGATTCAAGAAGCAGTCCTCCCCCCCCCCCCTCCCGCTCTCCCCTCCTTACGCCTACTTCCGCTCCTAGCTCCCTCCTCCCCCCCCCCCCCCCCCCCCCCCCCCCCCCCACACACACACACACACACACCTTCCATCGGCATAGAAAATGTGCTTTTAAATGATTTCAATGGAAAAACTGGCAAAAGTAGGAAAGAGATTCTGTTAGAAGCCGATCAATGTTTATATCACAATTGATTAACTCTATCTTAGAAGAGATGAAGAATTCTCGAAAGAGGGATAAATTGAAATTGGCATTTTCAACGATTGCAAAATAATCTAATGTTGGAGTTGTTTGAAAGTTCCTGTGTGAGACAAGGCTGCCTCCTTTTCATGTGTTCACTTCCTTGTCATTTTCGTTCTGGAGGACTAAGTAGGCACTGTTTGACAGTGACTATGTGAGCATAAAGCTCACCTTCTAACGTTATATCTTCGGCCATGAAGGAACACTTCGTAATGCCCCATTTATCTCCTGTCTTAACGGATGTTTCAGAAAGTGAAGCTGCTGCTGGAATTCTTTTCAAGTAATCCTTGCTTTCAAAACTAGAATAGAATGAAGGAAGAAAGTACATTTATTTTTAACACTGGGAACTAAAACATCTGACCCCTTTGAATCTGTCGATACACACATCCTTCGGATGTTGCCGGAAACGTCACGTGAAGCCCCGTTCTAGTTGTCATTAAATTAAGCAAATCTGAATTTCGATTATACATCACCGTGCGCTGATGCAAGTTCTCAGCGGTTGTCCCCTCGTTTGCCGCATCATACATTCTTGCTCAGTGTCATTATGATCTTAAGTTGATCCCACTGGTTCAGTAACTGAAGATGCTAATGCCAGCACCGATTGAGTAGTTCCAAGTTTGAAAGTACAAAACTCATATTTCCTTAGTCGTGGGCAATCTATCTTTCAGCTAAGCTGATTCAAATTAGTAATCGTTTTGCATCATCTCAGGAAATTACCGATGACAGTATATATACATTCTGTCTTGCGTTGGCTTTCAAAGCAATATCATGTGCTATCGACAGTGGATGGGAAAAGAAGTACAATTATGCTATTTTCAAGTTTTGGTTTGTTTGTTGTTATGTTACTTCTTATGGTCGATTATTCATGAATTCAATGACAGATCAAAATGTCAAAGTAGGTGCCAGAGATTGGTGTAATTTAGCAGTGTTGCCATTTTTTTTTCTCGTGTAATGAAGTGTGTTACATGCTTTAAAAAAAGTGTATAATACTTTCTTTAAAAGTCAGTCACAACCTGTTTCTTTTCACTAGTATACTTTACGTCTGAAACATGTCGCAAGTGTGTTACATAGAATGAGACTCGATGTGTGGGGAACTAAATATTCTGTGTATGTAAACTATGTAGCGGGAAACTATTTGTTCAACACACCATTTCAGGACGTTTAGAGCTAAACATACTACTTAAACACCTGTAGCAATAGATCGTGCCTTGGTTGATAATCCTTCCCCCACCCCCCACCCCCCACTCTCTCTCTCTCTCTCTCTCTCTCTCTCTCTCTCTCTCTCTCTCTCTCTCTCTCTCTCTCTCTCTCTTATATAACGAGGAGTTAAAAACTTGTATGATGTTGGACGAAATGTAATGCATAGTCCAATTTGTTGTTTCATGTGGTTTCGTTTTTTTGTTGTACTTAAGGTGTCATTTGTCTTGTTAATACTTCTACTAAGCGTGTTTTTTTTTCTTCTTCTAAAAAAAAAGAGAACTTCCGAGTAATATCTTAGTTCAGTAAAAAAAAAAAAAAAAAAAGTTGACTGAATTATTTATTCATTCATTTCTAATTGATCAGAAGTTATGTTCTGCTCCATGTTTGTTTGGTTGTTCTTTGTTCACATAAAATAGAATGCAGTTTAAGCGGAACGAATCATCTACTATTTATAATGAATACTTTTCGAAAATGTTAATATCTATAGATTCTACGTTTCAGCCTCGGGTACCAGTGTCAGCTTTAGACAAACAATCCCATACTGCACAATGTATCTACGACTGTAAAACGTTTGAAGGGAGGATTCTTTCGAAGCGGGGATTGGAGGAGGGTTGCCGACGATTTGGTTGGAGGATGAGGTGCCCTGTCATGTCTGATAACAAATTGATAGCAGACTCAACGTTGGAGACGTTCACTTGTTCATGAGTCTGTAAATTGATACCAATCTGTACAGAGCACGTGAAAACAAAGTGTTCGGTAATTCGAACCCCACCGATTATTGAGACAATATTTTTTAATGCAGATTGAGATTAAACATGGGTTGCTTTTTTTTTCTTTTTATTTTATCTCCGTAGGCTAATACTTCTGCAGACACTCCTTGCCTATACAGGCAAGGATTAATCCCATCTACCTAACAAAGGGAGTGGAGGTTTTGTGTGTATCACTGTTTTTTCCCATCCCGCCATTAAGGCAGCCATACTCCAACTCCAGGGAAGGTGCATGCTATGTATAACGTGTCATCCATACCAACGGCCAAACTGGCCTTCTCTTCCGAAAGTTGGTGATGGGGATTTTACGTGTGTGCAAGAATTTATGCACGACTTAACAAACAGAACCTCGATTTATAGTCTCATTCAAAGGACTGTGTGGAAAATGGAGTCAGAACCAGTGTTAACTCCGGCCCCCTAGAACTCACGTGTGGAAACCAGTTATAACACTGATGCAGCCTGCGGAGACATTTTACATTTCTCATGTACTTTATGTAAGTGCAGTCCATACTAACATGGAGAACCAACAAGAAGATTGAGAGCAGGCTCAGAGGCTTCGAAGGAAGGTGTCTTCGCCGAATCCTGAAACTTCAGTGGCAGCAGCGTGTCACCAACAGGGAAGTGTCAAGGCGCGCACCAGCATAAACAA
>JADBJO010013775.1:42500-50936 GCA_016801955.1 Conus betulinus
CTCTCTCTCTGTCTCTCTCTCTTATGTATAATGACTTAAGAGAGAAGTTTCTAAGTGGTAATGTTAACACTCCAATGTATGAGCTTCTTGAATCAGAAAACAGTGATCTAAGACACAATCTTTCTAGGTATGTTTTTCATGCAGGTAATAGAAGGCAGAAAGAAAATGATAGGGTAATTATATAATCTCTTTATATGGGTACATTCAAACTTCATTGTTTATGGAAATTGGTAATTATCAAAAGTACATGGTTTTGTTAATGGTGGTAATTGTTTTCATCTTCTCCATATTCAATAAGCCCATGACTTGTTTATGCTTTGCATGTCCTGCACATGTATTGTGCTCAGTGCCGACTATTCCCCAGTCCCCGTGCCCCGTCCCCTGTATTGTGGCCCAAGGCCGATGTACAGTAAACAGATTCTGAGTTCTGAGTTTCTCTCTCTCACTCTCTCTCTCTCTCTCTCTCTCTCTCTCTCTCTCTCTCTCTGTCTCTCTCTCTCTCTCTCTCTCTCTCTCTCTCTCTCTCTCTCTCTCTCTCTCTCTCTCTCCTGATTGCACTTCAAAATCACTTCCAGAAGGACCTCAAGTGTCTGGGTACATCTCTGCAGATTGGTGACAATGCAAAACTTGCCCTTCAGTGGGTCCTCGCCCATTGTGGAATCCACGGAAATGAAAAAAAAAAAAAAGCGGACAGACTGGCCAAGGAAGGGGGACAGCTGGAACAAAATGACGCAGAGGTCTCCTAGCCTGAGGAGAAGACTTTCATTTAATCACTCTACACGAGCAAATGGAAACAGCAACACCCAATTTCCAACCAGGCCGACTATTACTACCATCTAAGCAAAGAGGATCAAGTGCTACCGTTCAAACTAAGAACCGGACATTACAGACTGAATGCACACATGGACAAAAAAGTACAAGATTGGCCAGTCTGCGATGTGCCCATGCAGAGAGGCCGAAATGGACACCGAGCACATACTACAGGACTGTCACCTCCATGCTACTGCCAGGCAGGACACACATGGCCGGAGCCAGTGGCTCTGAAGGCCAAGCTCTACGGGGACCTGGCGGACCTTTGGAGGACAGCCAACTTCGTGCGGACAGCTGGCATCACCATAGGAGTGTTCGAGAGAAGAAGAAGAAGAGAAGAAGAAGAAGAAGAAGAAGACTTAACTGAAACATTTACGAGTAAACACGACAGTAATTTTTTTTTTTCATCATGACTTCCCTCACTATGGACAGTATAGCGCAAACGTCAAAGGCTACAATAGCGATGACATATAACTTTCAAAGATAGACTTGCGTGAAAAGGGAGGATGTAGGCCATAAAGAAACTCTTCTACACCGAATGTTTTGTATGCTGTAGAACTCCTCCAGAGGGAAAGACAGCGGGATATCAGGCGCCAGTGCTGTTTGAGTCCAAGAGCTCGTCACGCTTCCCAGTGGATCCTGGTTACCTCCTGATGAATCGGGTAGTTCATGTCGTCTAGGTAAAGAGAGAGAGAGAGAGAGAGAGAGAGAGAGAGAGACGCTGACACTGACACTAACACTGACACACTATTTGATTGCCATTAGCAAAAGGGGGTTGACAAGGGGGTACCATGAGTAATAACAAGCAACAGTGGCACGCAAGGCTGACAAAAAGGGGGGATAATATGCAAAAAAAAACTTCCTTTGTGACGTTACACACACACACACACACACACACACACACACACACACACACGCACGCACGCACACACACACACACACACACACACACACACATACACACACACACACACACACACACGGGCGCGTTCACGCATGCACGCACGCACGCACGCACACATATACTAATACAACCCATTTGTTTGTTTGTCAACCCAAATCTGTTATAGCACACAATGTAATAATGCATTACAATATACACAATAACGTATGATACAGATGGGATGATGGGCTTTTGGGTATGAAGCACAGACCATGATAGTCAAAAGATCCCAGTTCTTCCGTCCCTTGTAAAGGGTTTGGTTTTAGTTTGGTTTGGTTTGGTTTGGAGATCCAACAGCCATTTTGCGCCGACTGTGAGAAGGTAAGTGGTTTCTCGTTCTTCGTTTTCACGCGAGCGCGCGCGCGCGCGCGCACACGCACACGCACGCACGCACACTCACACAGACACACACACAGACACACACACACACACACACACACACACACACCACACACACACACACACACACACACACACACACACACACCTCTGTCCCTGTCAACAACTGTCTGGGGGGTCAGACCGTTCAGGCCACAGATCGTCAATCAACTTCCTGGGACTTTTAAGGCGTTAACCCCCGCCCCCCCCCCCCCCACACCCACACACACACACACCACCCCTCCCCCCTCCTCCAGCCCCCCTCCCCCCCCCCCCAACTGTCTATCATATTTTCACCTCGCCCCGTTTATCTACCCGCCTCTCCACCCCCAGTTTATATTTGTCTGTCTGTTAACATCGATTCCTGAGGATCAATGCTTTTCTCTTTCTTCTTCTTTAATTTGTATGAAGCAGTGTTCAAAACGAGGTGACTGAGGGCGGGAAACGAAGCAAATGTCAAACAGAAAGGGTATTAGTTCTGCCAGATGAAACAGACAAACAGATTACAGGACAAAACACACTGCATTTTGACCCCCTGGGTCTTCTTCAGGCAAAAGCAAACAACATTTAGGACAATGAAGGACATTTTGTGCCGAGTATGAGGAGACATATGTGGTTACTCGTTTTCGTTTGCATTGTCCAAAATGTTCTTTGTTTTTGCCTGAAGAAGTCTCGAGAGGGTGGAATGCATTGCGTTTTTGTCCTGGACGTTGTTTGTCTGTATCGTCTGGCGGAACTTTCTTTCTTTCTTTCTTTCTTTCTGCGTTCACAGACTGATAGTCCTGCGGACTCTCCCGGACTAGCCAGGTAAGGATTAATCCCATCTGCCCATCAAAGAGAGTGGAGTTTTGACCGTTTTGTGCATGACCGTTTATATCCCGACATTAAGGCAGCCATACTCCATCTTCGGGGAAAGTGCATGCTATATGTCTAACGTGTCATTCATACCAACGACCAAACTGGCCTTCTCTTCCGAAAGTTGGTGATGGGATTTTACATGTGTGCAAGAAGTTATACGTGTTCACACACTGAACCTCGCTTTATATTCTCATTCGAAAGACTGTATGGGAAATGGAGTCAGAACCAATGTTAACTCCGAAGGAATCCACCACCCCACCCCATCCACCCACCCCCCGTGCCGAAACAGCCCGGCGAAGATTCGAACCTGCAACCCCAGGATTACCGAGATTACGAGTCCGGCGCTCGACCACTGAGCTATTCCGGCCCCCGCCTGGCGGAACAAACACCCTTTCTGCTTAAATTTGTAATAAGCACACAAAGTGATCAAAGACAATAAGGAGAATTGTATCAAAGGGCAGGGGCAGGAAGTCATTGACCGCGGAGACTTTGAACGTGAGGTGGGGCTGGATGGTACACCGCCTTCGGAAGCCAGTGCCTAACACCTTCTGTTCGGATTTACTTGGAACCCGCCTGGGAGAAGCCAGTGTGAATGACCGCGACACAGCTGGAGAAGAGCCCTGGAGACAGAGCTGATGGTGAAAGGAACCAATGCGACAGAAGCCGAAAGGATGGCCCACAGCTGAGTACACTGGGGATAGGTCATTCATGGTCTGTGCTGCCTTGCAGGCAAGACGACTAAGTAGCAAAGTCAAATGAAATGTATCGTTGGTCATAGATCTCAGTATATACAGTCAATACAATATGTGCTGTAAACATTGGTTGTAGTGATAATTGTGATAATGACAACAACAATAAAAAGGGTAATAGTAATAATAATAATAATAATAATAATAATAACAATAATAATAATGATGATGATGATGATGATGATGATGATGATGAAGAACAAGAACAATAACAGTAGTAATTGTGAAGGTGATGATGATGATGATGATGATGATGATGATGATGATGATGATGATAACAATCATCATCGTCGTCGTCATCATCATCATCATCATCATCATCATCATCATCATCATCATGTTACCTTTAAACCAGCTGCCATAGTGTAGTTCTTAGGGTTCTGGACTCACAGACGGAAGATGATTAGTCTGATTAAAAAAAAAAACACCTCTATTACTTCAAACACATCCAACAGTTTATAACAGTGACCTCACACACTGTTCACGCTGAGTGGGAAAATAAGTAATTATCTCACTGAACTGATCCCAGGTTTGTCCTTTGATCCAGATCCACAGAAGTGTGATCTTAGGCCATTGTAATTTCATCTTCCCACCAACCTGAATTCAAATAAGATTGGGAGGTTTGGGGGATCATCCTGCAGACAAACAAACAAACAAATAAAAAAAGAAAAGAAAAGAAAGAACGAAATAAACGCAAAGGACGTGTATAAACGCACACAGTGAGGGTTACAACAACACCACCAACAACAACAACAACAACGACGACGACGACGAAAACAACAACAACAACAACATCAGACATGGAGAGCAATTGAAGACGGCAACGACAGGACGTGGCGTGATCCTCAAACTCCCCCCCACAGGGGAACAGAAAATAACCACAAAATCCATCGCCAACAGTGCTCTAATCTCCCTGAATATTCTTCCCGGATTACGATCCCCGCCCTGCGCTGCATACTGATTCTGCACTAATGGCTCTGGAGGTGCAACAAAGCCATTAAGAACCACCGTCTTCTCTGGCAGCGTTGAGGCACTGGGAGTAGGAAGGCGTGTGTGGGTCGCGGGGGGTGAGGAGAGGGAAAGGAGGGGAGAGGGGCGGAGCTTATGGGAGCTGACGTAAGACTGGTTGACCCCATGTAAATGGTTAATGGACAAGGAACGGATAGTTCCGAACGTGTGACCTTCTTTTCTCGTTACCCATTCATCGGGTAATTAATCAAGATCTGAGGCAGTAGCTCATGGCTGGCTGAAGACTAATCGATGCAGATGAGCAGGCAGCCTTTTCCATTTCACTTGACAAAGTTCAGTCAAACTACTCATTAGCTTGTAAATCAAAGTCTCAAAGAACTTTCTTTTGAATTATGTCGACGAATATATGATTTTGTATGCCAGTGCGCTATTTTGCATTATTGCTGTCGATGTTTAATTTGCTTTCGTTGAAGCGCGTAGCTGATTAGTTCTGTTCACGAAGGTGTTAACGTTTTGGGACAGTTTATATCAGTTATACTATTTCTCCTAAAGCAAGGTGCCATCATGAGCAGATTTTTTAAAAAGACAGATTAATAACTTCATCAATCAAACGCGGCTGAAAGAAACCACACGTTGCCCCCAGAAAGCAGGAACAGGAACGGTGGGAGGAGGGGGCGTCATTTGAAGGATCCATAAAAATCAGTCTGCCATGAAGGTAAGGAACGACCAGTGTGCTGGGTAGAGTATTTTATTCTTCATGACGCTATCTGAAAAAAAATGAATGAAAAGATGACAGATTTGTCACACGATAGAAAGACCAGGCTCGTACAGCAGTGATGATACCAGGACATTCCCCTAGGCTTTTCTTCACTCTGAATTACCAACCAACAGGGCGACACAAAGCTTGCAGTTCTCCATCTTTTCAGTCATGTGAGAATCCCGGCCATTGCCCTCGTTCGTGGCTCTGGAGTGCAGGCGATGTGAACAAAATAATGAGCGCGTGCAAGCGACCCGTAATTAAGACAGGCCTAGGGGGTCAGCTCGCTTCCAAGGTCACGAGGCTGAAAACCCTCGTGCCTGTGAAAATAATCATAACGTACACATACATCAAAAGGAGAGAGGGTGATTCGTTTCGCCTTTTGCTCGTTATAGTTCCATTGCACAGAGTGAAGGCGCTCACCATTCTCTTGATCTGATTGGATCTTTGTCTGCCTCCTGGTTACAGACTGGCAGTGTATTCGCCACACATGGCCGCTAATAGTATTAAACTGTCACGCTTGAAGCTCATGCATGCTGAGTGGTGCTCACGCAACAGTTTGCTGGCAGGCAATGGGCCAGCCTCTCTGTACAGCGGATGACAGCAAATTGGCATGCGTGATTAAGTGAAAGGGCAGTCCAGTCCACTGAACCATCTTCTCGCAGCGTACCAACAAAAGCAAGGCAAACCACGGGTCACCACCATCCAAGCCAAAGCAGGAAACTGCCTCACAGAAGAAGGAGACATATTCAAGAGGTGGACAGACTACTGCTCAGATCTCTACAAACCACAAAAACTGAGGAGACTCCAGGGTAACAAAATGTTAAGAATCATCACACAACGATTGTACGGGAAGAAGCAGAAACAGCCAGTGGAACATTAAACAACAATGGGGAAAGCGCCTGGAATCGACAGCGGTCCTGCAGACCTGAAGAAGACTGGGGGAGAATCAGTGGCATATGCTCACTAGCATCTGCAGTAAGATCTGGAAGACTGGGGAATGGCCAACGCCTTGAACACAATCTCATCATCACCCCCTCCAACAGGACAACTTGCAACGATGAAGAACTACAGACCGATAAGTCTGATCAGTCACACGAGTAAAGTGGTGCCAAAGTTATTCTAAACAGACCGAGACCTCAGACAGAAGAATAATTGTTTGTTCAATGAACTGACGCTGAAGATAATCACGATATTGTTGATCACGTGATGACAACGAGATGACGTTAGACATGGCAACAATGATTATAATATTGATGGCAACAACGACGATGAAGACAACGTCAATGACGACGACGATGTCAACGACAGCTGCAACGACGACGACGACGACGACGATGGTGACGATGATGGTGATGACTATGATGATGATGATGATGATGATGATGATGACTATGATGATGATGATGATGACTATGATGATGATGGTGATGGTGATGACTATGATGATGATGATGATGATGATGATGATGATGATGATGATGATGATTGTTTTTGAAGATGATGGTCGATGATGACCATGGCCATATTCGTTGTCGTTTAAGCTTGCACCATTCGTATGGGTCATGCACGCACACAAAAAAATGTCTTCTGGAACAATTCTAGCAAATGCTCGGCAGGTATCTCCGATCAACAGCCATCTTAGGGCGTCACTGGATTGAAAGACTGAAGAACTGTTCATCAGGTTCTTCTAGTTCTGTCGGCTGTGTGCGGAGGCTGCAAGTCCACTTTCCAATCTGCAATGTTGCCAGTCAATTGTTGTTGTTGTTGTTGTTGTTGTTGTTGTTTCCCCTACTCTTCCATCTCTCTCCTTCAACAGTTCCCTGAAGTATTGTTTTAGCGGTGCCATTGGATATTTGAATGTTGCCATACCAGTGTTCTTCTCGTTCCCCGATTTATGTCAACAGTCCTTCATGTGGTTCGGTATGCTGCCGTTAAAACAGTATAATTCACCTCTTTCTTGGTGATGTGATCTGTGTATCTGATGTATCGTATTTTGCAGTAGTACCTGTCTCCATGGCTTGGACTCCCTTCTCCAGATCCGCTGTCAGGGTCCATGTCTCGCGCGCAGAAGGGAGTATGAAATACATCAGTGTTGGCAGGGGCCTGTTTCGTGGAAATTTTTAGGAAGTTCTGTGGGTCGCTAATCTAAATAATAAATACATCTCTGAGAGTTTATCTACGTCTTCTGGTCTGGCACAAAACATGGAAGATGTCAGCCTCCCTAACAACCGACGCTGAATACTATGTAAAGACACTTCGTACTACCCCTCACTCATAGAACATCAACCATAAAACACACTGCCGGCAGTTCCCTACAACCTACACTGGCTGAGCATGAACCATATAACAGACTGTCAGTATATCCCCCAGCCCACATTGGATAAACATCAACCATAGAACAGACTGTCAGTATATCCCCCAGCCACATTGGATAAACATCAACCATAGAACAGACTGTCAGTATATCCCCCAGCCCACATTGGATGAACATCAACCATAGGACAGACTGTCCGTATATCCCCAGCCCACATTGGGATAAACATCAACCATAGAACAGACTGTCACTATATCCCCCCAGCCCACATTGGATGAACATCAACCATAGAACAGACTGTCAGTATATCCCCCAGCCCACATTGGATGAACATCAACCATAGAACAGACTGTCAGTATATCCCCCAGCCCCCATTGGATAAACATCAACTTTAGAACAGACTGTCAGTGCACTTCACCACTCAGACTAGACAAACAGCAGCCATGGAACATATTGCCGACATACCTTACAACCCACACGGAATGGACTTCTCACAATCCAGCTGGAAACACGTCGACCACAGAACAAACTGTCGGCGTATCTCTGAAAACCTCGGTATTTTCTCAACCACAGAACACACTGTAAGTCTACCAACCCCCACTGGATGCACATCGACTATAGAACAAAATGACTGGTACACCACAATTCCTAGCAT
>JADBJO010013776.1:0-17500 GCA_016801955.1 Conus betulinus
AAGTCACGCAAGGTTCCCGCGGGTGTTCCTCCCCCCCACCCACCCCTCACCCCTCTCTCTCTCTCTCTCTCTCTCTCTCTCTCTCTCTCTCTCTCTCTGTATGTCAGTGTATGTATGTGTCTTTCTCTCTCTGTTTTTCTATCTGTCTGTCTTCTGTCCGTCAGTCTGTCTGTCTGTCACTCTTTTTTCTCTCTCTCCTCACATTGTTTTCTTTCTGTCTCTGTATCTGTCTATCTGTCTCTCTATTTCTGTCTCAGTCTTTGTCTCTGTCTGTCTGTCTGTCTCTCTCTCTACTCTCTCTTCTCTCTCTCTCTCTCTCTCTCACACACACACACACACACACACACACACACACACACACACACACACACACACACACACACATACACGCACACACACACACATACACGCACGCACGCACGCATGCACGTATGGACGTACGCACATACATCAGTTCTATCGGGTTGCAGATGTCTTCGGAACACGATCTCTTTCCGGAGGAGAGCCAACATCACCGACCCCAGCCCAGTTCTTGACAGCGACAATGCCATTGTAAGCTCTTGATCTTTTGTGTCTGCTTCGCATCCGCATAATACCAGAGCTACGGAGGGACACCGCATCTTTTGAAGCATGTCTGAGAGACAGCCAACATCAGTTCTCTCCCGCCACTTTGTTGATATGTATGCGCCCCTTTCCATGACTCAGAATGTATAAATACATTGATGCAATCTGGATGTGCTGATTTTCGCTGGTGGAATTTATATAGGCGCGCATTTTGTAAACACAAAAAAAAAAAACGCTATGTGCAAGTGAAATGCAGAGATTATGGAAAGACATGAACGAATCCTTTTTTTGACGTGTTGCCTGGATACGTTTAGCGTTAACTTCAAGCCCTACTGGTTCCTAAGCCTTATGAATAATACGAACGTGTACGCAGAAGGTCGTCTCGGCGGCAGGTGTTTTCAGTGTGTAGGTCTGTTTGTTTGTTATCACATACACAAAAAAAAATATCTCTGAAGCTCATATGGGAAGCCGGAATAGCTCAGTTGGTAGAACGCCGGACTCGTAATCAGGGTGATCCTGGGGTTGCGGGTTCAAATCTCCGCCGGGCCGTTGCGGTGCAGGAGGATTTTTTCCCTCGGAGTTAACATTGGTTCTGACTCCATTTCCCATACAGTCCTTCGAATGAGACTATAAACCGAGGTTCCGTGTGTGAACGCACGCGTAACAACTTGAACATCACCGTTTGGCCGTTGGTAGGGATGGCACGTTACACATAGAATGCACCCTGCGTTAGAAATGGTAAGAATGAAGAAAGTAAAGAAATTAAGTGAACAATATTGATCAGATGACACGGGAAACGACTGAATGATGCGCCGGCAGGCAGCTCTTCAGTCGGTACTACCCAGGTAGGCAGCCCGTTGTGTAAACGAGAGTGTTTATTATATTATATGTAAACATTTTGAACGTGTTCCAGGACCTGGACAAAGACCCATCAGCCGATGCGGGGAATGTCAGTCACGGTACTACCCCGGCGGAGACCCCTGTGGAGAAGAAAAAGACCAGACTGAAGTCTCTGGATACGTTCAGAGGGTCAGTGCTGTCTGGCTGCAACACGGACAGATTCAGTTCGCTGTCTAAAACAGGGAGATTGCTTTTGTGGGCATGGTAGTGTGAGGCTGGGAAGATTCTGTGAAAAGCGACAAAGGTGCTGGTCGACTCGAAAGACAAATGTAGAGAGTGGAAAAGAATTTGGTCGACTCGAAAGACAACGTAGAGATGTTCCTATTTAATGTGTGGAATAATAAGTCCTGCTCATGGGCGAAAAATTGAGGAGCAAGGTATTATCTTTTGTCTGATTCTCCTTTGTCTGTTTCTTTTCGTCCGTCTGTCTGCAAGGTGATCCTAAATCGGTAAGGTGGATCTGCTTGAAATTTCACAAGGTCGTAAGCAAGATCGATATCTGCAAGTGATGAAATGTTGGGGTCTCAAGAGCCTATATGAATGTTGGCCAGGACATTTGGTGCTTTAGTGTTTTCTCACTGACGCCGTGAATGACTTTCAAGGACGTAAGGTCTCATCCGTCTCTGGAGCAGTATTTTCAGCGCTAATGTGGACAAGGGGAGGGTGCTGCAGCGTGTGAAATAAGGAGACAGGTTTTGTAGAGGTGTGAAATAAAGAGACGGGTTTTGTAGAGGTATGAAATAAGGAGACAGGTTTTGTAGAGGAGTGAAATAAAGAGACAGGTTTTGTAGAGGTGTGAAATAAGGAGACAGGTTTTGTAGAGTTGTGAAATAACGAGACAGGTTTTGTAGAGGTGTGAAATAAGGAGACAGGTTTTGTAGAGGAGTGAAATAAGGAGACAGGTTTTGTAGAGGAGTGAAATAACGAGACAGGATTGGTAGACAGAGGCAGGGTGCTGCAGTATGTGAAATGAGGAAGGTTTTGTAGACAGGTAGAGGATGCGACAGAATATGACGTAAGGATACAGGGTCTGTGGACAGAGGAAGGGTGCTGTGCACAATATGTGAAATGGAAGAGCGATTCTATGGAAGGTGGAGGGGTGGGTAGAGGGGAGGGTGCTTATGTGTGTAAAATACGTAGACTGGTTTTGTGGACATAAAAAATAGTGCTATAGATAATATGGGAATATGTAGACTATTTTTGTGAACAGGAAAATAGTGCTATAACATAGGGAATAAGGAAGACTGCGGACACAGGAAGATTACTGTAATGTGTGAACTAAAGAGATTGGTATTTGTGGATGAGGAAAGGTGCCATCGTGTGTGAAATAAGAAGACTGGTTTCGAGGTCAGGGAAGTGAGAGTTTCAGTGTGTGACTAATATAAAGAGGCTGATTTCGTCGACAAGGGAAGGGCGCTGCAAAATGTGTGAAATGAGGAGATTAGTTTTGTGGACAGAGGAAGGGAAGGGAGGCGAGGGTGAGGGGGGTTGTGGAGGACGACGTGGGCGAATAAGGAGACTGGCTCTATAGATTAAATAAAAATGCTGCAGTGAGTGAAATAAGGAGGCTGGTTTTGTGCACTGGGGAAACGTGCTACGCTGAGTAAAATGAGATGACTGGGTTTTTTTTGCGCAGCATGTATCGTGATCATACACAGAAACCTTTATTTTTTAATGGAGAGAAGGAGATGATGAAGCATGCATGCAACGAACGATATGAGGTCTGGCTCTGATGTTACAATGGTTAGATCGCTCAGGTTTGTTTTCATTGGAATGCTGAGGGAGTGGGAACAACGACTGGCAGAATGACAAACGCATTAACATTTCGAAAGGGGGAGAAAAGAATGCAGAAGGGCGGGGAAAGAGGTGCAAATTCATAATGGAAAAAGCATTACATTTGTTTGTGTTTTGTTTTGCTTCTTCTTCTTCTTTTCTTTTCTTTTATTCTTTTTTGTGAGAGACGGAGGAAGCTGCGCCGGCAAACTGCAGAGAATTGATAAAGCAGTGTACGTGCCGGGGGGGGAGGGGGGGGGGGCTAACAGAAAGCCGCAGGAAATGTGGCGGAAAGATGAAAACATCAACATGTAGACTACGCAGGGAAGGATGGGCTGGCAGCATTCCAGACTGGGGGCTAAAAGCCATTATTAGTCAAACAAAGGTTGGCGTCATCTCAAAACCAGCGCTGCGCACGTTTTCTCTCTGAGAGAGAGAGAGACAGACAGACAGACAGACAGACGAACAGACAGACAGACGGAGAAAGACCGACAGAGGTAGTACGTGTCGTATGTGTGTGTGTGTCTGTCTGTCTGAGAGAGAGAGAGAGAGAGAGAGGGTTGGGGAGGGATAGAAAGAAAGAGAGACAGATAAAAAACACAGGCAGAGACAGAATGTCTGTCTGACTGTTGGGCTGTCTGTGTATTAGAGAGAGATGGGAGGAGAAAGACAGACAGACACGACAGACAGACAGACGAAAAGACAGGCAAAGACAGAATGTCTGTCTGTCTGTCTGTTGGTCTGTCTGTTTATTAGAGAGAGGTGGGGGGGAGAAAGAAAGACTGACAGAGAGTGGATGACCAGTTTTTTCAGGCTTTTCTTCGTCGCAGAATCAAATAATTGAATAGGAAATTCAAATCAATTTTCTACTGGAAAGTCCAAAGTATTGCAGCTTGTAGGCGTGGTTGATTCTCTTGCAGAAGGGTGTGGGTATGAGTAGATTTAGGGGTATGTGTGTAGGTGTGTGTGGCGCGTGCATGTGTGTGTGTGTGTGTGTGTGTGTGTGTGTGTGTGTGTGTGTGTGTGTGTAACTGCGTTCGCGTGTGTATGTGTGTGTGTGTGTGTGTGTGTGTGTGTGTGTGTGTGTGTGTGTGTGTGTGTGATAAATTGACATTGTTTTTTTTTTTCTACTTGCTAGTCTCTGACTTTTTTCTTTTTTGAAGGGATGGAAGGTGAGAGAAGGGAGAGAGGGAGACATTTTATCATCATTTTGTTAAATGTCAGTGGGACCAAGGTTAAACTGACAATAAACTAGTTTCAGTCAGTCAGTTTGCATGTGTCACGTGTATGTGTATGTCTGTGTGTGTACGCTCACGCGCGCCAGCGTCCGTGTGTGCGTGTGCGCGCATTCGCATGTGCATGAAAGATGCTGAAGCTGGTAGAGTGTGAGTATGTGTATGTGAGTGCGTTTGTGTGTGTGTGTGTGTGTGTGTGTGTGTGTGTGTGTGTGTGTGTGTGTGTGTGTGTGTGTGTGTTAGAGAGAGAGAGGGGGAGGGGGGAGACAAAGCTAAAAGACATTGTAATCATAATGCATTTATGTGTGTGCGTACGCGCGATGTGTGTGTGTGTGTGTGTGTGTGTGTGTGTGTGTGTGTGTGTGTGTGTGTGTGTGTGAATGCATAAGACTGTGTCTTCTTGAGTGTATGTGTGTGCGCGTGCATGCATACGTATATGTGAAGTGTGTACGTGTGTGTATGCACGTACATCTCTGTGTGTGTGTGTTGTGTGTGTGTGTGTGTGTGTGTGTGTGTGAACAGACTGAACATTGTAGTGATGATTTTCGTCAACTACGGCGGTGGCGGTTACTGGATATTTGAACATCTGCCTTGGAACGGTCTGACACTCGCCGATCTCGTCTTCCCCTGGTATGTCAACAGCCTGCGTAGGTCTGTCCGGTAGCTCCTCAGTTGTGTGTGTGTGTGTGTGTGTGTGTGTGTGTGTGTGTGTGTTGTCCCCGGTAAGTCTGCAACCTATCAGCCGCAGTCCTCACTATTGTGTAGAGTTTGTCTTTCCCTGGAACGTCTGTCAGTGTATAAGCCATTTCCGCGTGGGTTTGTCTTTCTTTGGTACGCCAATAATCTGTAGATCCGGGTCTGTAATACATAGGCTTGTCAGCTACAGTCTTATACCAATCGGGGTTTGTCTTTCCCTGATATGCCTATAATTTACAAGAGTCTTGTCTCCTACAATCCCTTTTTTTTTTGTCCGGGTTTTGTTTTTCCCTGATGTATCTGTAATATACATGGGCCTGTCAACTACAGTTTTATTTCTGTCCGGGTTTGTCTTTCCTTTCTATGTCTATAAAATACATAAATCTGTCGCCTTTAATTCTATTTCTGTTAGGGTTTGTGTTTTCCCTACTATGTCCATAATATACATTGACAGGTAACATAAAAGCGTGTTTTCTGCCTGGGCTTGTCTTTCCGCGATATGCCAGTAGCATATGCATAATCTTGTCTGCTACAAGTCTAGCTATTTCTAGGGTGGATTTGCGAGTCATTCATGATCGTATAAAATGCGTTTTAAGATATCTCATGCGAAACACGAAGTGCCACATCAGGGCTGATGGTATGTTAATGCATTCCAATGCATGAACTTGGAATTCCAACGCCATCATTTGAAAATTCGGAATTATTACATGCTGAAACAAATATGAAAACACGCAGGAAATCACCACAAAACACCGCCATACGAACTGTGGTTCATTTCTGGCTCCACCGTGTAGTTAAGGAGTGCGAGAGTGGGAGGCATGGGGATATCCATATGTGCGCATAAGCATGCGAGCTCCAGTCGTCAAGTCGTGTTGTATATTGTCGAGCCAAAGCAGAGCTGAAAAATATGCTAATATGCGCCCCAGTGCCAGGATTTAAATCTGAAGCCCATGTTTTGAAAATGCAGTATTATTTTACCTGTGTTCATGCCTGTGCATGTGTATGTAGCCTCTGTGTGCGTGCGCACGCGCGCGTGTGGGGGGTGTAGGTGTGGGTGTGTATGTGTGTTTGTTTTGTCTGTTTTAAGTTTTAGACTTGTCCATCATTTCACTGTTTATTGATCCCAGAGGCCACCAGGGTGATCTGTGTGTGTGTGGGGGGGGGGGGGGGGGGGGGGCTGCAGTGATGGACCTTGCACTAGTTGTCTCCCTTTCTGACAGTTGCCCCGAGTTGCGGCAAAGCTCTACCGGTCCACTCAGCATGTTGCATCCTTTATATTTGGAAGAAAAGAAAAATCCGCTTAGAAACTGAAGGCTTCTCAACAAAAAATGGTTGTACCTTTTCCTTATCATCCCCAGTCCTCTCTCTCTCTCTCTCTCTCTCTCTCTCTCTCTCTCTCTCTCTCTCTCTCTCTCTGTAATTTCCATTTTTTCTGGATGTTCTCATCATCACCCCATGGTCCCTGACCTCTGCTCTCATGCCTTTGCTGCCGTGTCAGGTTCATCTTCATCATGGGCACCTCTATGACGTTCTCCTTCAAGAGCATGCATCGACGTCACATGACGTCACTGGCCATCGTCATCAAGATCGTCACCAGGGCCGCCAAGCTCTTTGCTCTGGGCATCGTGCTCAACACTGGCTGGGGCCGTGAGTGTCCATTGAAGTGGGAGAAGTTTTTCTTCACTCGTTGTGTTTTTTTTTTTCCCCATTGTAAACATAAATGTACACACACACACACACACACACACACACACACGCACGTCTTGGCGGTTAGCGCTTTCTTTTTTTTTTTCCCCCACATTCTCGAGCAGGCCTGTGCGCATTTCGATTGAAAATAGTCTTCTCCTCTGTGTTCACAGAATAATTGTATCACCCATTTGCATGCCAATACCTTTCTTTGTGTTGTTTTGCAATTGGTAACCAGCTGCAAAAAAAAAAAAAATCGACATCAATTGACGAAACAGTCAAGTTGAAGCCTAAAGCTACCCCGGGGCCATAGTGCTCTTTTGCACAGCCCAGACAGTTATTTAAGTTAATAAAAGATGTTAAATTCGGTGGACGGGGATTCGAAATGAGCGACATGGGTGCAGTGAAATAAAAAGTTAAATTCAACACTTGGCCGGGCTTCTTTCATTTTTTTAAGCGAAACTACAGATCAGAGAATGGGACAGCATAAGGATGAGCATAAGGATGCTAGAGGTACATCGCCAGCCCTTGTGTCATGTCGTCTTCCGCTATCCAACCCGTATTTACATACTCCTCCTTTTCCACTCTTTCTCTCTTACAGCTGTGGAACTGAGTGAACTACGAATTCCGGGTGTGCTGCAGCGCTTCTCTCTTACGTACCTGGTCACCGCCCTTCTCAAGCTGGCTTTCTATTCATACAAAGATTCTTTCCAGGTGAGCAACCGGCTGATGTTCCGACTCACTCCTGCTACCATTGCCTCTTTTCACTTCGTAAACGTTTTTTTTTTCCGGAACATCCATTGTTCTCATTGTTGTTCTTTTTCTTGTCTTTTTTCCGTCACTCTCTTATGATTTCTTCATGTGGCACTTTTACGTTGTTGTCAATCATAGAATAGGTTGTGGAGTCAGACTCTGCTGGTAATGAAGTTCTTAACGTTCGCTTGAATCAAGCTATACAAAATCAAAACACAACTCATCTGATATGTTCCTAGGCCTACTGGCTGTCGACTTGTTGGAACTAGTAAGAGGGATCATCATGCTGTTTAGTTGTGTATTTGCCGTATCAACTTACTTTCTCGCGATCCTAAAGCAATATCATCAAATTGTTCGTAGTTTCCTATAGCCATATCATCATAATGTGTGTACTTGTTATAGCCATACCGTGTCAAGCTATTTGATATAGCCATTCCATCATACTCTTCAGAAATTTGCTATTACCATAATGTCATATTATCAAGTAGTTTGCTGTAGCTATATGAACGTACAAAGTTTCCTACAGTTATACCATCATACCGTTCATCAGTTCCTGTTGTCATATCATCTCACGGTCTGTATTACCCCTATCATCCGTGTGATATCACTAATGATGGTGAAAACACGTGCAACAGGAGACTCGTTCGTTCATCCATTGCCCTGTCATTATACCGACCAGCAGTTGCCATGGCCTTACCGTCACACTGTCGAGCAAATTGTTATAGCCATAGGATTAAGCAGTTCGCTATAGCCATACTGTCTAGCGCTTTCCTATAGCAGTCTCACAGTACCGTTATCAGGTATTGTACTCATATTACCATGCTGTCTCATTTTCATGGTGAGACTGTCAATTAGTTTGGTAAAGCTGTATCATCATAGTGATGAAGCAACGTATTACAGCTGTATCATCATAGTGATGAAGCAACGTATTACAGCTGTATCATCATAGTGATGAAGCAATGCATTACAGATGTATCATCATATCATGAAGCAATGTATTACAGCTGTATCATCATAGTGATGAAGCAACGTATTACAGCTGTATCATCATAGTAATGAAGCAATGTATTACAGCTGTATCATCATAGCAATGAAACAATGTATTACAGCTGTATCATCATAGCAATGAAGCAATGTATTACAGCTTTATCATCATAGTAATGAAGCAATGTATTACAGCTGGATTACAGTAATGAAGCAATGTATTACAGATGTAACATCATAGCAATGAAGCAATGTATTACAGCTTTATCATCATAGTAATGAAGCAATGTATTACAGCTGGATTACAGTAATGAAGCAATGTATTACAGATGTATCATCATAGCAATGAAGCAATGTATTACAGCTGGATTATCATAGTAATGAAGCAATGTATTACAGCTGTATCATCATAGTAATGAAGCAATGTATTACAGCTGTATCATCATAGTAATGAAGCAAAGTATTACAGCTGGATTACAGTAATGAAGCAGTGGCAATGTATTACAGCTGGATTATCATAGTAATGAAGCAATGTATTACAGCTGGATTATCATAGTAATGAAGCAATGTATTACAGCTGGATTATCATAGTAATGAAGCAATGTATTACAGCTGGATTATCATAGTAATGAAGCAATGTATTACAGCTGGATTATCATAGTAATGAAGCAATGTATTACAGCTGGATTATCATAGTAATGAAGCAATGTATTACATTTTTGCAATGTATTACTGATCTAGCTGCAAAGTGAGACGACTGCAGGCGGAAATCTAAACAAATCTTAAATAAATGTTAGCGAACCGTCCAGAGAAACGTGGACAAACGAGTCACAAGACAAACACAACGCGTTTTGACCTGGTAGTCTTCTTCAGGCAAGATACAAACAAACAGGACAACGAAAATTCACTTAGCTTAAAGTTTGATCGCTTCAGAGTTCAGCGCAAGGAAGGCCTTGAATCAGCGCCTACTTCCTTGCGCAGAACTCTGAAGCGATCAAAGCTAAGTGAATTTTCCTTGTCCTATTCGTTTGTATCTTGCCTGAAGAAGACCTAAGAGATCGAAACGCGTCGTGTTTTGTCTTGTGACTCGTTTGTCCACGTTTCTCTGGGCGGTGCAATGTATCACAGCTGGATTATCATTCTGTCTTTCACCTACAGCATCCACGGTGGCAGTGGTGCGGGACGTGATGATCACTCTACCTGAGTGGGTCACTCACCTGGCTCTCCTGGCACTCTACCTGGTGCTGAGCTACGCCCTACCTGTGCCTGGCTGTCCTACGTATGTCTACAGCATGAGTTAAAAACCGATCACTGTTGGGTGTCACAACGATAGCACACACCGTATGAGCAGCACCTATGACTCTGTTAGCAGTAGTGTAATTGAAGCTGTTAATAGTAGAAGTAATACGGCGCATCCGTCCATCTGTTATATATGCGTACAGACATTCTTTTATCCACCCATCCTTCCTTACACACATATGTATCTACACGCATAAATAGTTTCATACCTGTATTCAGTCAGTCAGTTTTGCCTGTCGCCCCTCCTGAAGCATAGGCCGCCGACAACAGTCCGCCAGAGTCCTCGATCCTGGGCTGCCCTCTCTAGTTGTTTCCAGGTGTGTCCCATCTTCTTGCTGTCTGCCTCAAGGTCCCGTCGCCAGGTGTTTCTTGGCCTTCCTCTTTTCCGTTTTCCCTGGGGGTTCCATGATAACGCCTGTCTGGTGATGTTACTGGCTGGCTTCCTCAGGGTGTGCCCAGTCCATCCCCATCTTCTGCGCCGGATCTCATCTTTCGTTGGCAGTTGATTGGTACGCTGCCACATGTCTGAAATGCTGATGGTGTTGGGCCAGTGGAATCTGGAGGATTCTTCTCAGGCAGCTGTTGATGAAAGTCTGCACTTTCCTGGTGGTGGTCTTTGTTGTCCTCCATGTCTCGGCTCCATACAGTAGCACTGACTTGACGTTGGAGTTGAACAGCCTGATCTTCGTGCGAGTCGATACCACCTTGGAGCTCCATATGTTCTTCAGTTGCAAGTATGCTGCCCTTGCCTTGCCGATTCTTGCTCTGACGTCTGCGTCTGAGCCCACCCTGCTTGTCAATGATGCTGCCCAGATATGTAAAGGCCTCCACTTCTTCGAGCTCGCTTCCATGCAGTGTTACTGGGTCCTCACTTTTCGTGTTGATCTTGAGGATCTTGGTCTTGCCCTCATGTATCTTGAGACCAACTCGTGAAGAGGTGGCTTCCAGCTCTGTTGTCTTGTCCTGCATCTGTTGATGGCTGTGGGAAAGCAGGGCTAGGTCGTCAGCGAAGTCCAAGTCATCAAGCTGGTCCCATAGTGTCCACTGGATTCCATTTCTTCTGTGTGCTGTTGACCTCTTCATGGTCCAGTCGATCACCAGGAGGAAAAGAAAAGGCAACAGGAGGCAACCTTGTCTGACTCCAGTCCCTCACCCTGAAGCTGTCTGTGAGCTGTCCGCCATGGACCACCCTGCAAGTCATTCCTTCGTAGGAGTTCTTGATCAAGATGACCAGCTTAGTTGGCATTCCATAATGGCGTAGCAGCTTCCAGAGGGTTTCACGGTCAACGCTGTCAAACGCCTTCTCATAGTCGACGAAGTTGATGTACAGCGATGAGTTCCACTCTAAAGACTGCTCAACGATGATATGTAAGGTGGCAATCTGGTCGATGCATGATCTGTTCTGGCGGAAGCCGGCCTGCTGGTCTCGGAGGAGGGGGTCAACTGCACATTTCATTCTCTACAGGAGGATCCTGTTGAAGACCTTTCCTGGCACTGATAGAAGCGTTATTCCTCTGTGGTTTTGCACAGTTGCTGAGGTCCCCTTTGTTAGGTAGCTTGATGAGGTAGCCCTCCTTCCAGTCTTCTGGCACCCTCTTCTTCTCCCAAATCTTCCCCAAAAAAGGGTAGAGTATCTCTACGGTTGTTTCTAGGTCTACCTTGAGTGCCTCTGCAGGAATGTTGTCTGGTGCTGCTGCCTTGCCGTTCCTCAGTAGCCTTGATGGCTTTCCTGATCTCCTCTCGTGTTGGTTGCTCACAGTTGATGTCTAGGTTTCTGTCCGCTGGATCGATGTCAGGGGGATTTGGAGGAACCCGGTCTGTTTAGTAGCTCTTCAAAGTGCTCTGCCCATCTGTTCAGTTGTTGCTCTGTTCCCTGGACAGTGTTTCGTGCCTTGTCCTTGATTGGTCGCTCGGGTCTGCTGTAGTTTTCTTGGTGGTGTCGTACAGCTGCTTCATGTTGTTACTGGCTGCTACTTCCTCTGCTTCTTCTGCCAGGCTGTCAGCATACTTACTTCCGCTTATCTGCTCTTGCGCTATTCTTCACTTCTCTGTTGGCTTTTGTGAAGTCTTCTTGTGCTTTGGCCTTTGCTGCCATTGTTCGGCTATTGATTACTGCTGCCTTCTTCTGCTTTTCTCTCTCCTGTATTTTGCGCAGTGTGTCTGCTGATATCCATTCCTTCTGTTGGTGTCTCTTGGGGCCCACTACTTCCTGACAGGTTGATGTGAGTGTCTCCTTCACTTTTTGCCAGTGGGTCTCCAGATCAGCCTCTTCATCAAGTAGTTCTTGTTGCACTTGGTATTTGTTGGTGAGGGACAGCTTGAAATCTTCTCTAGTCGTTGGGTCTTTCAGTAGGCTGAGGTTGTACTTCTACCTCTTTGTAGTTGGTTTCATCCAGCTCTTCTTCAGTTTCATCTTCAGCCTGGTGACCAGTAGGTGGTGGTCAGATGCAACGTCCGCTCCTCTTCTCACCTTTACATCCTGTAGGGACCCCCTGAATTTCTTGGCCATACAGATATGGTCAATTTGATTTTTTGTCGTTAGATGTGGTGATATCCAGGTGGCCTTGTGTACTCTTCTATGGGGGAAAAATGCTGCCACCAATGACCAGGTTGTTCATCGCTCAGAAGTCTGCAAATCTCTCACCATTCTCATTTATCTCTCCCAGTCCGCGTCTTCCCATCACTTCCTCATACCCGGTGTTGTCTTGTCCGATTTTGGCATTGAAATCGCCCATGAGGATGTTGACGTCTCTCTCTGGGTACTTGGCTATGACGTCCTGCAGTCTGTCGTAGAAGCGGTCTTTTGCTTCTTCATCACTGTCATTGGTTGGAGCACATAGCCAAGTACCCAGAGAGAGACGTCAACATCCTCATGGGCGATTTCAATGCCAAAATCGGACAAGACAACACCGGGTATGAGGAAGTGATGGGAAGACGCGGACTGGGAGAGATAAATGAGAATGGTGAGAGATTTGCAGACTTCTGAGCGATGAACAACCTGGTCATTGGTGGCAGCATTTTCCCCCATAGAAGAGTACACAAGGCCACCTGGATATCACCACATCTAACGACAAAAATCAAATTGACCATATCTGTATGGCCAAGAAATTCAGGGGGTCCCTACAGGATGTAAAGGTGAGAAGAGGAGCGGACGTTGCATCTGACCACCACCTACTGGTCACCAGGCTGAAGATGAAACTGAAGAAGAGCTGGATGAAACCAACTACAAAGAGGTAGAAGTACAACCTCAGCCTACTGAAAGACCCAACGACTAGAGAAGATTTCAAGCTGTCCCTCACCAACAAATACCAAGTGCAACAAGAACTACTTGATGAAGAGGCTGATCTGGAGACCCACTGGCAAAAAGTGAAGGAGACACTCACATCAACCTGTCAGGAAGTAGTGGGCCCCAAGAGACACCAACAGAAGGAATGGATATCAGCAGACACACTGCGCAAAATACAGGAGAGAAAGCAGAAGAAGGCAGCAGTAATCAATAGCCGAACAATGGCAGCAAAGCCAAAGCACAAGAAGACTTCACAAAAGCCAACAGAGAAGTGAAGAATAGCGCAAGAGCAGATAAGCGGAAGTATGCTGACAGCCTGGCAGAGAAGCAGAGGAAGTAGCAGCCAGTAACAACATGAAGCAGCTGTACGACACCACCAAGAGACTATCAGGGAAGTACAGCAGACCCGAGCGACCAATCAAGGACAAGGCAGGAAACACTGTCCAGGGAACAGAGCAACAACACTGAACAGATGGGCAGAGCACTTTGAAGAGCTACTAAACAGACCGGTTCCTCCAAATCCCCCTGACATCGATCCAGCGGACAGAAACCTAGACATCAACTGTGAGCAACCAACACGAGAGGAGATCAGGAAAGCATCAGGCTACTGAGGAACGGCAAGGCAGCAGCACCAGACAACATTCCTGCAGAGGCACTCAAGGTAGACCTAGAAACAACCGTAGAGATGCTCTACCCTCTTTTTGGGGAAGATTTGGGAAGAAGAAGAGGTACCAGAAGACTGGAAGGAGGGCTACCTCATCAAGCTACCTAACAAAGGGGACCTCAGCAACTGTGCAAACTACAGAGGAATAACGCTTCTATCAGTGCCAGAAAGGTCTTCAACAGGATCCTCCTGTAGAGAGAATGAAATGTGCAGTTGACCCCCTCCTCCGAGACCAGCAGGCCGGCTTCCGCGCCAGAACAGATCATGCATCGACCAGATTGCCACCTTGCATATCATCGTTGAGCAGTCTTTAGAGTGGAACTCATCGCTGTACATCAACTTCGTCGACTATGAGAAGGCGTTTGACAGCGTTGACCGTGAAACCCTCTGGAAGCTGCTACGCCATTATGGAGTGCCAACTAAGCTGGTCACCTTGATCAAGAACTCCTACGAAGGAATGACTTGCAGGGTGGTCCATGGTGGACAGCTCACAGACAGCTTCAGGGTGAGGACTGGAGTCAGACAAGGCTGCCTCCTGTTGCCTTTTCTTTTCCTCCTGGTGATCGACTGGACCATGAAGAGGTCAACAGCACACAGAAGAAATGGAATCCAGTGGACACTATGGGACCAGCTTGATGACTTGGACTTCGCTGACGACCTAGCCCTGCTTTCCCACAGCCACCAACAGATGCAGGACAAGACAACAGAGCTGGAAGCCACCTCTTCACGAGTTGGTCTCAAGATCCATGAGGGCAAGAGACAAGATCCTCAAGATCAACACGAAAAGTGAGGACCCAGTCACACTGCATGGAAGTGAGCTGGAAGAAGTGGAGGCCTTTACATATCTGGGCAGCATCATTGACAAGCAGGGTGGCACAGACGCAGACGTCAGAGCAAGAATCGGCAAGGCAAGGGCAGCATACTTGCAACTGAAGAACATATGGAGCTCCAAGGTGGTATCGACTCGCACGAAGATCAGGCTGTTCAACTCCAACGTCAAGTCAGTGCTACTGTATGGAGCCGAGACATGGAGGACAACAAAGACCACCACCAGGAAAGTGCAGACTTTCATCAACAGCTGCCTGAGAAGAATCCTCCAGATCCACTGCCCAACACCATCAGCACTCAGACATGTGGCAGCGTACCAACCAACTGCCAACCGAAGATGAGATCCGGCGCAGAAGATGGGGATGGACTGGGCACACCCTGAGGAAGCCAGCCAGTAACATCACCAGACAGGCGTTATCATGGAACCCCCAGGGAAAACGGAAAAGAGGAAGGCCAAGAAAACACCTGGCGACGGGACCTTGAGGCAGACAGCAAGAAGATGGACACACCTGGAAACAACTAGAGAGGGTGGCGGACTGTTGTCGGCGGCCTATGCTTCAGGAGGGGCGACAGGCAAAACTGACTGACTGAATACAGGTATGAAACTATTTATGCGTGTAGATACATATGTGTGTAAGGAAGGATGGGTGGATAAAAGAATGTCTGTACGCATATATAACAGATGGACGGATGCGCCGTATTACTTCTACTATTAACAGCTTCAATTACACTACTGCTAACAGAGTCATAGGTGCTGCTCATACGGTGTGCTATCGTTGTGACACCCAACAGTGATCGGTTTTTAACTCATGCTGTAGACATACGTAGGACAGCCAGGCACAGGTAGGGCGTAGCTCAGCACCAGGTAGAGTGCCAGGGAGCCAGGTGAGTGACCCACTCAGGTAGAGTGATCATCACGTCCCGCACCACTGCCCACCGTGGGATGCTGTAGGTGAAAGACAGAATGATAATCCAGCTGTGATACATTGCACCGCCCAGAGAAACGTGGACACAACGAGTCACAAGACAAAACACGACGCGTTTCGATCTCTTAGGTCTTCTTCAGGCAAGATACAAACGAATAGGACAAGGAAAATTCACTTAGCTTTGATCGCTTCAGAGTTCTGCGCAAGGAAGTAGGCGCTGATTCAAGGCCTTCCTTGCGCTGAACTCTGAAGCGATCAAACTTTAAGCTAAGTGAATTTTCGTTGTCCTGTTTGTTTGTATCTTGCCTGAAGAAGACTACCAGGTCAAAACGCGTTGTGTTTTGTCTTGTGACTCGTTTGTCCACGTTTCTCTGGACGGGTTCGCTAACATTTATTTAAGATTTGTTTAGATTTCCGCCTGCAGTCGTCTCACTTTGCAGCTAGATCAGTAATACATTGCAAAAATGTAATACATTGCTTCATTACTATGATAATCCAGCTGTAATACATTGCTTCATTACTATGATAATCCAGCTGTAATACATTGCTTCATTACTATGATAATCCAGCTGTAATACATTGCTTCATTACTATGATAATCCAGCTGTAATACATTGCTTCATTACTATGATAATCCAGCTGTAATACATTGCTTCATTACTATGATAATCCAGCTGTAATACATTGCCACTGCTTCATTACTGTAATCCAGCTGTAATACTTTGCTTCATTACTATGATGATACAGCTGTAATACATTGCTTCATTACTATGATGATACAGCTGTAATACATTGCTTCATTACTATGATAATCCAGCTGTGTAATACATTGCTTCATTGCTATGATGATACATCTGTAATACATTGCTTCATTACTGTAATCCAGCTGTAATACATTGCTTCATTACTATGATGATAAAGCTGTAATACATTGCTTCATTGCTATGATGTTACATCTGTAATACATTGCTTCATTACTGTAATCCAGCTGTAATACATTGCTTCATTACTATGATGATAAAGCTGTAATACATTGCTTCATTGCTATGATGATACAGCTGTAATACATTGTTTCATTGCTATGATGATACAGCTGTAATACATTGCTTCATTACTATGATGATACAGCTGTAATACGTTGCTTCATTCATCACTATGATGATACAGCTGTAATACATTGCTTCACATGATATGATGATACATCTGTAATGCATTGCTTCATCACTATGATGATACAGCTGTAATACGTGTTGCTTCATCACTATGATGATACAGCTGTAATACGTTGCTTCATCACTATGATGATACAGCTTTACCAAACTAATTGACAGTCTCACCATGAAAATGAGACAGCATGGTAATATGAGTACAATACCTGATAACGGTACTGTGAGACTGCTATAGGAAAGCGCTAGACAGTATGGCTATAGCGAACTGCTTAATCCTATGGCTATAACAATTTGCTCGACAGTGTGACGGTAAGGCCATGGCAAACTGCTGGTCGGTATAATGACAGGGCAATGGATGAACGACGAGTCTCCTGTTGCACGTGTTTTCACCATCATTAGTGATATCACACGGATGATAGGGTAATACAGACCGTGAGATGATATGACAACAGGAACTGATGAACGGTATGATGGTATAACTGTAGGAAACTTTGTACGTTCATATAGCTACAGCAAACTACTTGATAATATGACATTATGGTAATAGCAAATTTCTGAAGAGTATGATGGAATGGCTATATCAAATAGCTTGACACGGTATGGCTATAACAAGTACACACATTATGATGATATGGCTATAGGAAACTACGAACAATTTGATGATATTGCTTTAGGATCGCGCCAGAAAGTAAGTTGATACGGCAAATACACAACTAAAAGCATGATGATCCCTCTTA
>JADBJO010013776.1:29178-49178 GCA_016801955.1 Conus betulinus
CACGGATGTAAGTACCGTCACCGATCGACCTTTAGTTGTGTGATAAACTGTTTGAAAATATCTCGAATTTATTTGAACTTGAATTTGTGTTGGATTTTCAACTGATGACACAGGCGCCCAACTTTCTACAATGGTGTTTTTCGTCAATGATGTGCTTATCACAGCGTGCTCTCTAAGTTTTCAAGTTAAAAATTTCGTGAGCCTGTGAACATGTGATCAAAACTCTAGTGACCCCTCCTCGAGGTCAGCAGCGCAACGGAATGGTGTGAGTGTTCTTACCTGTGTGAAAAAAAAAAAAAAAAAAAAAAAAAAAAAAACTTGTTCAACGCGTGCGCGTGTCATCATGGGTGACATTGCACACCTTTCGGACATCCAGCAACAGGCCCATGATATTGAGCCTGAAAGAAAACTTAAACCAACACTTGATAAAATCCAGAAGCGTTTTTTGGTGTGTGCTGAAATAGAACTGATCGTCTGGGCGTAATGTGCTTTTATATCGATACTCTGCTATTGCCAACGAGTCATTCAAACTGGAATCAAGTGACTATGATGTGCATGAACGTGTTCTTTCTTCATCATCCCAGTGGATATCTGAACCATGCGATTCTCTGGCTAAAACAGTCATTCGCCTATACTCCTGCCAGCCCACGTCAAAACGTCTGACACTAACTCTGTACTTCAAGTCTAGTTCCAGTGCTGGTACCTTCCTGTGCCAAGGTAAAGACTGTAGACAGTGGGACACAGAGGAATGTGAGGTCATCAGACATCTTGTGCAATCCTACCTAACCAATGGAGACGTGGTCTGTCTGACAAAGGCATTGCTCAGCATTCCTCTGACCTTCATAGAGTCTGTGTCCGATCCTCAGTTTAAGTCTCCAGGAATGGCAGTCACCTCCATGAAAAATTTTCGACAGCGATAAAGACTTACCCACTAGTACTTCTTCTATGTCTCCCCTCTGTGTCTCCCAAGACAAAACTGTTCACTCTAAAGATTTTGTGCTCCTCCCTCCTACCCCTCAGCCGAGTACCCAACAGTCCACTGATGTCTGCGTCGAGCCATCGTCCGAACCGGAAGTAGACCATTCAACAACCCCTCACACAGCAAATTCTGAAACTGACGCTGAGCAGTTAACCCTAAAGTCACCAACTGCTCACCATACTCAGTTTGGAGCTGAAGGTCAGTGGTCATCTTGTTCCCTGAGGGATGAATCCCAAGTCCCTTCAACTCCTGTGCGGACAGTGAAACTGGGTCACTCACAAAGACTCCGCAAGCTCCGCAGACGTACTTTGTGTGTCACCCCAAGTCAAAGAAGGACCCTAGGAGAAACGACATCCCTGACGTATTACGCTGGGCGATTTCAACAGCTTCAAGACACAGTGTCCGACCTCCAGCTATCGTTCTCTGAACTGCAGAGTTCTGTGTCGGGGCAAATTGAAGACGCCAAGGTGTGTGCGAAAAATGAACTAAAAAAAAACACATCTTGCTTTCCAACACTGACCTGCTTCACGCACTGATTGACTCTCTTCACTCCAATATTACTGAGCTGGACAAGCAAGTAGACATACTCAAAAAAGAGAATCACTCGCTCAAAACTCGAATTGGAAATGTCTTTTCTGATTTGAAAAATCTAAAACAAACTGGATTACGTGATGCTAGCACACAGTGTGGTGAAGGGAATGTTCAAAGTAGCACGGTTTCCACCACCTCCCCGCACCACCACATCACCAACATTCAAAAATGAATCTGTACAAACTTTTCGGCCCCACAGGAAATATTACAGAACCGTGCTGCCGCCAGTGACGATACTCCTGATCAACCATCTCAGCCCCAGGGACAGCCAGACCACCAGGGTCCCTCTCAAAAGCACAGCTACTCCACCCAGACATCTGAGCCATCAAGTTATATTATTAAGGAAAGGGAGATTATATCTGAACCCCTAGATAAACAGTATGCACTCAAAGCCAAACTCTAGTGTTACTTCAAATCAGCCAGAAGCAAATGATAGAAATATAAACAGCAAACAACGTGTGCAGGACATTCTGTCAACACGTTCAGTATCTGAGAGAACTTCGGTTCTACTTATTGGCGACTCTGCCATTAGAAACATTGACCTACGCAGAATAGCATCAAGACAAGACATTGTATCCAAAATTTGTGTCTCAGGTATGTCTACTAGCGATTTGGTTTACTGGCTACATAATCACAACGTTTTTTCCAGATCTCAAGGTGTTGATCATCCATGTAGGTGTCAATGACTGTAGGACTACCGGAGAAGTCTCTAAAGAAACTTGGTGTGATTTTCATTCACCTAGCCACTCAGGTTTTTCCAAATGCCAAAGTAGTCCTTAGTTCCATAATACCAGCTAGAGGCAAACACCACCTCAATACCATTATTTTACCATCAAATCTCAATATGCAAACAGCTTGTGAAATGCTGAAAGCTGACTTTATTGACAACTACACGACATTTACAACCACTGCAGGAAAACCTAAACTTGTCCTGTACAGAAATCTTATTCACCCCAGCGAAGCAGGTACAGCCAAACTGGCAGTTAATTTCAAGCAGATCTTTCGCTCTCAACGTGATTTTAATTTCAGACGGAAAGTACCTGTGCATTCTCAGTTCAACTACACCAGCTCCAACCGTTCTGTAAATAACATGTATTCCCCTCAGAATCAACAGAACAGTTCCCCGGTTTACAGCCAGCAAAGCAATGCACCATCTGCCGATTATCCGCCAATAGAGTCCATGAATCATTATCCAAATCTTTTTCATAGAGACAACCCCCTTACCACAACAAACTTCAAGCGCATCTGATCGTGGCCCCCGACCTTCGACCTCCTTTCCCCCCTCTTCCCTGTATAACAGCGGTCAGGCAATTCATGTTCCGCCGCCCTATCCCCCTAGTCAGGCAATGAACCCTGTTGCTCCGGTTCCCAATGGAAGGTTTTATGACCTAGTGGGCAATCATAATAACGTGCCTATGACACAAACACCACCCACTATGCCATATAATCAATTTCTGTTCAATTTGATGGCATACATGAACAGTCAACAAATGCAAACGCGCCACCTTGCTAGTTGAGTGTGTGTGTGTGTGTGTGTGTGTGTGTGTGTGTTGTGTGTGTGTGTGTGTGTGTGTGTGTGTGTGTGTGTGCGAGCGAGCGCGCGCGCGCGCGCGTGTATGTGTGTGTGTGTGTGCGCGCGCGCGCGCGCGCGCGTGCGTGTGTGTGTGTGTGTGTGTGTGTGTGTGTGTGTGTGTGTGTGTGTGTGTGTGCTATTACCCGAGTGTTGCACCTGCCGGCTTTGATGGAAGTCACTGCACTGTTATTACAAAATAATTAATACTTGATTCTGATTGTATGCATATGTCATTCTTGTCTCCTTGTTTATTCGCATTTTCGATCTACCATTTTCATCATTTTTTTCGTTCTTTTGGCCGTAAAGATTGATTTTGTATCCTACAAACCTTGTTAACAGTGTGTTCTTGATAAAACGTTTCATGTTATTTTCCTTGATGTACGTTAATTTGTCTCATATTGATAAAAGTTAATAGACATAATCTGTCTTGGTTTTGCATTCAACAGTTTACCGTTTGTGGCTATATTGTGTATATTTAACTACCCATCACTTTGTAATAAGAAGTACTTTGTGCATAGGCCTGTGGTTTGTATAATGAATGTTAAAGTGGTAATATAATGACTTATACGTTAAATACATGGCCCTCACACACGAGGGGCTTCGTGTTGGATATCTAAATATTAACAGTGCCAGAAATAAGACCGATGATATTGCTACAATTTTACACAACAATGGGAATAACTTTCATGTTTTTTGCATAGCTGAATCCAGATTAACGGATATGATATACCAGATTCCGATATGTACATGCCGAATTATGACACAATCCGACTTGATCCATTTGCACAATCAACAGGATTACTTTTATATTGTGCAAATTCAGTAAGATTTAAAAGACTGTCACATTTAGAGAATTATGGCATTGAATCTGTTTGGATAGAAATAAGTCTTAAACATTGTAAACCGATTATTATAGGATTTCTATACAGAAACCCAGCCGAAACAACTGACTGGTATGATAAGTTTAATTTGATGATGGATTCTGCTATCTTAGCATCCAAAGAATTGATTGTTTTGGGTGACTTTAATATTGATTTGACAATACCAGGAACAAAATGGAGTCGCAGTTATTCAATGTATGGATTAGAACAAATCATCGATCGACCAACACGCATTACTGAACACTCGGAAACCTTAATTGATCATCATGTTTACGTCACCTCAAGAGCAAATATTGTGGAAGTATGTTCTGTTCAAATCGGATGCAGTGATCATTCATCTGTTTGTTTTACATGGATGAAGAAAGGTGTAAAAATTCCTAAGCTGGGACATAAGGAAATCTTTTACAGATCTTTCACCATTTTTTGACAAAAATGCATTTCTTGATGATTTACTTTCCTCGGGCTTAGATTATGTTTACCAGATAAGAAACCCTGATGAAGCAGCCAATACTGGGTATACATTTTCATTCAATATATGAGAAACATGCTCCCTTTGTTAGAAAACGAGTAAAACATACTATGAAACCCCCGTGGTTGACGAAGGAAATAGACAATGATATACATAAAAGAGATCATTTACTCAAGTCAAAGGACAAAGAAAAATTTAGAAAACAAAGAAACAAAGTGAATTCCATGAAAACGAAAAGCGAAAAAAAAAAATATTTTCAAGATTTGTTATTCTCTTCTCAGAATTCAAAATCGATCTGGAAGGCTATTAATCTTTTAACTAATGGTAAATCGAACTCCAAAGTTAAGAATCCAATAAAGGATATTTCACCGGAAGATTTGAAACTTTCATTTTGCAAATGTTGCTAAGGAGATAATAGTAAATGATAATACAAATCAAAATGATTTACGTGAACTAAAGCAATATATTGCTGTTCTAAAAAACATCTCGTCAACCTTCACTATACCGTCAATTTCAGTAAATGAAGTGTGTTATGGGCTAATGTGTCTAAAACAATCTGGAACAAGAGGTTTAGATGGAATTGATGGAAGGATACTGAAAATTGCCTCATCTGCTATCGCTGATACACTCACCTATATTTACAACTTGTGCATTGATAAAAACCAATTTCCTCGTATCTTCAAACAAGCCAAAGTCATACCTTGTACACAAAATGGTGATTCCACCAATCCGTCTAACTATAGACCTATCTCAATATTACCCATTTTGTCAAAACCACTTGAAAGACATATTCAAAGACAATTATATTCTCACTTTAAGCATTATGATTTGATTCATGAAAATCAGTCAGGCTTTAGAGAAAATCACTCCTGCCATACGTCTCTTATACAGCTTACTGATGATTGCCTGTCAAATATAAATAATAACGAATTTACTGGAATCCTTTTTGTCGACTTTGCTAAAGCCTTTGATGTTATAAACCATTCCCTTCTCATGAAAAAACTTGCACACTATAAGCTATCGAACCAGGCCATAGACTTCATTAGATCTTTTCTTACTGATCGTCAACAACTTGTTGAAATTTGTAGCAGACGGTCAGAATTACAATTTGGAATTTGGTGTTCCACAGGGATCAGTATTAGGACCTCTCCTATTCTCTATTTACATAAATGATTTGCCTTTATACATAGACTGTGATTGTGAAATGTTTGCTGATGACACTTCATTACAGTTTAGCAGTGATAATCCTATGATTTTAGTAAATAACCTTCAGAACAACATCGACAGATTGATTAAATGGACAGAAATGAACCACATGTCCCTGAATGCAAATAAAACGAAATGTATGTATGTGACTACACGGCAAAAAAAGGCAGAAAATGAGGTCCCCGTTCACAGCGCTATATGTCAATGACCAAAGATTGAGGAGGTAACATCTCATAAAGTACTAGGGGCTATCATTGATAAGGATTTAACGTGGTACGACCATATTACTGACCTTGGAAAAACGTCTTTCAAAAAGGATTTATCAATTATCAAAAATAAAACATTTTCTGAATCTCCAGTCAAGGAAATTATTTTTTTTTCATGCACATATTTTATCTCTCATTGATTATGCGTCTACCTTATGGGATAATTCTCTAGTGAAACAAATTTGAAACAAATCAATCGTTTACATAAGAGAGCTATAAAGTTGGTGCAATTAAAATCTAATTCCTTGACAGGTGATGACTATAAAAAGTTAGATATTCTTCCATTCAAAGAGAGACTCTTTTTTAATAAATGTTTATGCATGTATAAAGTAGTTAAGGGAATAGCTCCAAAGAAAATTATCCGAAACTTTGCAAATAATGAAAATAGACATGTTCACAAACTTTCGTTTCCTAGACCCCGTAACAATCTTTACAAATCTAGCTTCATATATTCTGGAGGAACGGCATGGAACAATTTATCTTCTTCTTTAAAAACATGTCCTTCTAAACTACTGTTTAAAAAAGCACTGAAAAAATATTTGATGGACAAATCATAAAGTAATTTATGATTATTTATATTGTTGCAGATTTTCTCTCTCTCTTTCTCTGCCCCTCTCTCTCTCTCTCTCTCTCTCTCTCTCTCTCTCTCTCTCTCTCTCTGACTGTCTGTCTGTCTACTGGATTCTTTGTCAATGCTATCTGTCGCTCTGCCTATCTGTCACCCTCCCCCCCCTCTCTCTCTCTCTCTCTCTCTCTCTCCCTCTCAAATGTCTTTATTGCGATGCCTGATATGTTGTCCATTGTCCGTCAAAATACTGATTAATGGTTGTTAATTGTTTCATTGTTTTCATTCATTGTATATTTCTGATTTCTACATTTGCATTGCTTCGCGTTTCTGTAGAGAGAAAGACAGGGAGGGTGGGAAAGGGAGGGGTGAAAAGAGGCCTACTATAAACACACAACCTAGTGTACACATGCACCCTTCACACACACTGACAAGGGTGACACACATACTGACAAACAAGCAATTGACCCAGCAAGAGGGTGGCACCCTCAGAACACCATCATCCACTCCAGCAACGACCACCTTCAGGAGACCTATTCAGCAATGGGGATTAAATTCATCAGTCATTGTGCCACCTTCACCACTCAGCGCGGTGCCCCGAGATTGGCGTTGTACTACAACTCTACACAACCCAGCAGGAAGGAAGTGGAACGTGTGACACAAAATCTCTTCCCACTAGCCTAGATGACAGACCCTCTTATTCACCCCTACACGCCACACGTCTCGTGTTAGCAAACAGCGCACAACGTCCCAGATCCTTTCTCCTCCCTCCCCCATTCACCCTCTCAGAATTCCCAACCCTCCCATCAGATTTACGCACTTCTCATTCGTCTCCTCCATCCCCCCTCCTGTAAGCCCCTCCTAGACCATCCAGCTCGCGTGTGCATACACAGAGGGACCACGAGAACTTTCAGCCAACCTCTCACTCATCTGCCCCAAATAACACCAACATTAGGCCTATTGACACATCCTTCCCCACTGCACCCTCCCCCCTCCAGCAAGCTCCTAAGGTCCACGCCCGCCAGCCAGATGTGTGTACGGGCAGTGACAGCAGCTCTGACCCAGTCACCCATCTCCCAGACATCCAAAGTTACCGCCAGCTTTGTGTGCCGCCAGGCGAGTGTGCTCTTCCCCATCTCCCTGGTACAACAGATCAGAAAATTCCAGAAAGTAAGAGAGAGAGAGAGAGAGAGGGGGGGGGGAGAGAGAGATAGGTTATATACATATGTACATTGTCTTCACAAATGTGCACAGTATGTATACTCCAAGAATACTGTCGACACTGACTGTGATGAGATGAATGAGTGGTAGGTGTGTCCTCTGTGGGAAGGACTTGGAATAATTTCTCGATGAGAATTATCTTAACATTTCACCTACACCCTCTCTCTTACTAGTGGTGGAAGGAGCAACTTTCCGGTATTAGTCATCAAAGAAATTTTTATTTGTTTCGGGTATTGTTAAAATAATGAAGAATGGCTCTGAGATAATTTTTCTTTGGCCTGTACTCTAAAAAAGTACTTGTAGCTCCGAGAGACAGAATTGAAGACAGACGTTCAAACATTCAACATTTGATGGAACAACAGAGAACCGACACAAGTTAAGTGCACTTTCACACATCAACTTTTATTACTTACGCAAGATAAGAAATGGCATGTCACTTCCATAGACTGGGTTTTAGTTCTCATTGGACTACTACAATGAGGGGCCCTTCCTCACTCCTGCTTTACTTGCTTGCACTCGGTGCAGCAAGCTCAAGTTGGCATACAGGGGGTCTGTCTAAGTTACACTGAATGTATATGGTTATTATACATCCACGTCGCTTGCATGCACCCAGTGCTGTAGCCAAAGTGGTACTCATAGACAGTTTCTCACTGTTTCATCATATAAGTGAGGGTAAGGGTCTGATGGATTTGAGTCCAGGTGGTAAACTAACTTAGCTTTGCTTTGGAGAGGATAGTTGATCTCTCCTGTGGCTGGTGACTGCCCCACTGGTGTAGATTGGATGTCTGGTGTGTTGCCCTGGTTTCCAGTGATGCCATGGTGTCTGGCGTTCCCCCGGTTTCTGGCAAAGCCCCACTTCTGGTTCAGCCGCAATGTGTAGTGTGACCAGGATCCCAGTTTTAGCTTTGCTTCGGAGAGGATAGTTGATCTCTCCTGTGGCTGGTGACTGCCCCACTGGTGCAGATTGGATGTCTGGTGTTGCCCTGGTTTCCAGTGATGCCATGGTGTCTGGCGTTCCCCCGGGGTTTCTGGCAAAGCCCCAACTTCTGGTTCAGCTGCAATGTGTAGCGTGACCAGGATCCCAGTTTTAGCTTTGCTTCGGAGAGGATAGTTGATCTCTCCTGTGGCTGGTGACTGCCCCACTGGTGTAGATTGGATGTCTGGTGTGTCTCTCGGTTTAAAGTGATGCCATGGTGTCTGGCATTCCCCGGGTTTCTGGTGAAGCCCCAGCTTCTGGTTCAGCCGCAATGTGTAGCGTGACCAGGATCCCAGTTCTGTGATAAAGAGAACTTGGTCTGTAGTGAGAATCTGATGGCTGGTTTGTCGAGTGCACACATTACCCTTTTTCTCTTTCTTTCAGAGCAGATGTGAGACTCAGCCAGCAAAGTTTTCTCTATGGTAGGGTTTTTACTATAACTATTAATCTCCACTTTTGTTTAAAGGCTAAGTTAAGCTTACAAAAGGGTAGGAGACGGTATCCAATGTTACACAGTTTCAGTCAAACAACTCTTCCATGTTTTCTTATGAATTAAATCACACTGACTTGGGCTACACTAATCCAAGTACACATGTGGTGTAGACTTAAAGTCATACACTACAAACCATTCCAACAATCACCAGTATTTATAAATTAGAGTATAAGTTTTTCGCCTAGCACAGGCATACGGTTTTCCTGATCAAAATTAATCATTGAACTACCATCCTAACAGACAGAATTACATACTGGCAAAGCCAAGGTGCACACAAGAACAGTGGTCAGATCGTTAACAAAGAATCATAACCACTGGGAGAGAGCTTTTGCCCTATGATGGCAAGCAAACTACTACACAGAAAGAATCATTCATCAGTTTGATAAATGTTGCTAAGCATTTGTACAAAGTTACAATGTTAACACACACAACATACATAAAATCAATACATAGATTCGAAAATGTAAAACAGAGTTCCAACTCACTTTTCATGGGAATGAACAGTGAATGACTTGAGATAAAAAGAGTTACTTTTCAGGGTTTACCAGGCCTTTCTCTGTCCTTTTACCAGGCCTTCTTCTGTCCTCTCAACTACAGGCTGTCCTGAGGGGTCATGAAGCTGCGCCTCTGCGTGTCTGGTATATGAATTTCTCAATTGCCGAATCAGATTTTGACAACCTGTCATTCACAGATCAGGGGGGGGGGGGGGGGTTTAGTCTTGTCACTAATCGCCTGAGAAATTGTTTGAACCTAATCGGCACGAGTTAATTTATGCATCCGTATAGGTGTCCGCGAGCACGGGACTGCAGATATGAAAGGGGGGGGGGGGGTGGAGAAGGGAGGTTTGATGATTGCCTTTGTGTCAATTACAGACGCACGTGGCTCAGGTGGAGAGGGAGAGGGGGGGGGGGGGCGGGCGGTGAAGAGAGCGGCAACATGCACGGGATGGGGGGGGGGGGGGGGGTGGTGGTGGGAGACATCGCTGCGTAGTATCGCCCAGCGTGGGGAATGAGAGTTGGGGGGGGGGGGGGGGTAGGCCGATAAGAACGAAAGACGTCACGCTTTTACCTTGACGCATTTTTTACTTGTAGCAGATCTATAGTCGAAGCCGCACGCCGTTCTAAGAGGGAGAAAGGGGGAACGGGGAAGGGGGTGGGGGTGAGAGGGGAGAGTGGGCATAGATTTGAAATCTATTCTTCGGTTTGGGGTTTTAGTGGGATTGATGGGATGGTTTTGTCAAGCGTTTCATCACACTGACATACCCTTTCCTTTGAGGCACACACACTCATGCACGAGCATGTACATATAATACACACACACACACACACACACACACACACTATGAAAAACCATAAAACCTTATTTCAAAGGGTTGGGGGAAAATATAAGTTATGACCAATTCATGAGATACCTTTTCAGATTATCTTTAAACTGGATTTTATTGCTCATACTTTTAAAGCGTGTTGGTAACTTGTTCCATACATTTTTCACCAGAGTATAAAAAAAAACTAGATTTATAAGATTATTTCTTGGTCTAGGAATAGATAGAAAATGATTGTGTCTATGGATGTTAGTTTTAAATGTGTCGCTTATCTTTTTAGGAGCATTGCCGTATATAACATTCGCAATCTTGGTGATCCTGGGGTTGCGGGTTCGAACCTCCACCGGGGCGTTTCGGTACAGGGGGATTTTTCCCTCGGAGTTAACATTGGTTCTGACTCCATTTCCCATACAGTCCTTCGAATGAGACTATAAACCGAGGTTCCGTGTGTGAACGCACGCATAACATCTTGCACACACGTAAAATCCCATCACCAACATTCGGAAGAGTAGGCAGTTTGGCCGTTGGTATGGATGACACGTTACACATAGCATGCACCCTGAGTGAGAAATGGAAAGAATGAAGGAAAGTAGGAAAATGAGTGATCGATATTGAACGATACTGACTGGATGACACGGGAAACGACTGAATGAAGCGCCAGCTGGCAGCTCTTCAGTCGGCACTACCCAGGTAGGCAGCCCGTTGTGTAAACGAGTTGATTGTAAAGCGCTAGAGCTTGGCGTCTAGCCTATCATCATCATACATGCTGCCTTACTGAACAAAAGTCTGTTGTGGAAAGTTAATATATTAAGTTTTTTTTATAATCTTCTGTAGTCAGAGTGCTTGATCTTAACAATACTAATTTTGGTGCTCTTTTGTACATTCGATGAATCATTTTTAAGTTGGTTTCACTGCAGCTGTCCCATAATGTCGATGCATAATCAAACATTGATAAAAAGTGGGCACAGAAGAAAAGCTTACGAGAATGGGTATCAAGAAAATTCTTAATCTTGGCTAGCTGAAGTAATTTTTTTTTTTGAAAACGTTTTTCCCAGTGACTTCGTATGGTCAGTCCACGATAGATCCCTATCAATTATTACACCTAGCATTTTATGTGAATCTACTTCTTCAATTTGTTTGTCAGATATAAACAATGGTTGAAATTTTGACTTCATTCTTTGCCGTTTTTGTCGAGCGCATTCATACATACATTTGGTCTTGTTTGCATTTAAGGACATATGATTCAGTTGGGTCCATTCAGTAAGTCCATGAATATATTATCTTGTAGTTTGTTTGCTAGTGTATGGGTGTCTGAATCACTGGAATGGAGCGATGTATCGTCGGCAAACATTTCGCAGTTACATTTACCATAAAAAGGTAAATCATTGATATAGATAGAAAACAGAGCCTGTGTGTGTGTGTGTGTGTGTGTGTGTGTGTGTGTGTGTGTGTGTGGTGTGTGTATTTGTGAGTATGTGTGGGTGGGTGGGGGTGGGTGGGTGTGTGTGTGTGTGTGTGTGTGTGTGTGTGTGTGCAGGCGCAAGCACGCTTGCGAGAGCGCTCACGTCTGTATGTGTGTGTATGTGAATGAACCGTTAACTGTGTGTGTGTGTGTGTGTGTGTGTGTGTGTGTGTGTGTGTGTGTGCGCGCGCGCGCGCGTGATCACGCGTGTATAGCGCTCACGCCTGTATGTGTATGAGTGTATATGTACCGTTAACTTGTACCGTTAGTTATAATTCCATGGAGCCAAAAATGAAAAACATCACCTCTCTGACAGAAGACTGCGCGCGAAGTGTAAAACCAAAGTACTGTGGTACACAAAGCCTCACCTATTGTTACAAATATGCCATGTGCTTTTCCTCACATCCTACACATGCTTTCCTTCCAGTACAAAATAAGCTTGTGATGCTTGATGTCCATAACCTTACTCTGTGTGTGTGTGTGTGTGTGTGTGTGTGTGTGTGTGTAACTTTTACCTTGTGCAGGCGGTGCTGATTCCATGTTATCAAAATGGACTTCACGTTTATAACAGAAGACTTCGTAAAAGTGCAAGACTGTGCGCCTTAGAAAAGAGACTGAACAAAACCTCTGCGGCAGGAGACTTCCAGAAAAACTGATATTTACTGCGAGCGAGGCAACTTTTTGCATCGCCAACTCGCAGTACTGTTACAAGTGCGGCTCCCTGACTTGTGAATTTGTATGTGACTTTTTTTTTTTAATTTTCCATCTCTCTTTTCACTTGTTTTCGTTTTGAGTTGTTGATTCTTTGCCCTTTTTGTATTCAATTTTATTTTACTTTTTTCCCTCTCCTTCTACCCCCTTTTTTTGTAATGTTGTTTCAGAAGTGCTTCCTTTGTGAGTGACTGTACATTTTCCTTTCAGAAAAATGTATCCATCAGCATACCATCTGATCGAGGAACTTACTGACATACACTGTGAAGATTTTCTTTTCTTTAAATACGCTTCTGGTTTCCTAAAGTTGTTACGGTGTGTAAACCAGCCCCATTTCCCCTCCCTTTTATGTGATCTTATTGTGTTCCTTGATTATACAAACCTCAGCGTCAGTTAACGTGCGAATCGTCGTCTCCTACTATCATCACATCAGTGCACAACTAGAAATGAGCAAAAACCAGTCTGCATGGCCATGCAAAGAAGGGCTTTGAATCCGTCACCTTAATATTCAACATGCAGTTAAACAAGACATCAGATATATTAACACTGATTTCGAATCACGTAAACCCACTCATATGTTAGGGTTTCTCTGAATCCAGATTAACTACACACATTAACGACAACGATGTGACTATTCCAGGATATAACGTAATCCGGAAAGATCCTGCACAAGCGGAAGAGACGGCTATTCTTATCTTCATCAGCGACAGCCTTAGCTTCAAACGACTTCTACACCTAGATCGTAACGATGCACAATGTGTCTGGACAGAAGTTAAGCTGAAAAGAAACCCTTCCATTTTGGTTGGATTCTACTACAGGAACCTATCTGAAAGAGCAAACTGGGTCGACAAATTTATTCCGATGATGGAGCAGTCTCACTAGAATCCAAGGAAATTAATTTACTTGGAGACTTCAACATAGACCTTCTAAAGTGCAAAACCAATGGACGCAAGCATTCAATCTATTTAACCTGCATCAGAGTACGACATGATCCCAAACCGGCATGGTACACTAAAGAGTTACGGGAGGCAGGTTACCTTTAGAGATCTGCTTAAACAACATGGCTATGAAGAGGAATCTAGAATACTGAGAAATCCAATACCATCTGAACAAGCCAAAAACTCCTGCTCTTCAAAGACTGTTCACAAAGCGACCTCAGCTGACTAAGTAGTTAGCGCGCACCCGATGCTCCGAGGTCCTAGTGGTTACGTCCCTCCCCCCTTTCACTATCGGAAGGTTCGAAAGCGGGACAGTCCTTATTACCTTAGGTGCCATCTGTCACCAGACCACTTCGTCCTCCTTGACACTGTTCGACCATGTGCGGTGGGTAAGGCACGCTGGTTAATGGGTCTATTACCTATTTCGGTACTATGTACAACATTCCTCGTCTGTAAGCGCTTAAGGTCTTTTGCGAGAGGTTTCACGCCCTTGACAAAATCCCCCCTCCCCCCCCCCCCCCCCCCCCCCCACCCCTCCCCCTTGAAGACAATGCCCTGCATTGGCTAATACACCTTCAAGGAGCTGAAACTATCACAATTTTCTCATTTAAACCAACTCTAATCTAGGCCTCTCATGAGCCTACTTACTCCAGAGAAGGGCACACAAAAATTCATCTTGTAACAAAATTAGAGAAAAAATCAATACACACCCACTAAAAACCAAGCAATTGCCAACACAAATCTGAAATCTCCACCAGCTCTAAGTCGTGTGGCCATATATAGATAACACTATGTCTCTATGGAAATTCTCTCCCTTTCTCTTCATACACGTGGCCCGCAACCAGCCACGTCACACATACGACACGTGTAAGACAGGCGCACACAACCCGCCTTCGCCCGACCGTTTTACTTTGGGCCTACTCTTTCTTCACTCTCTAACCCACGTTGTCGTATTGCAATGCGCACAGAAACGCCAGAAATCGCCTAGGATACCGGGCCAGTGATACTCTCACGTTTCAGTCTTCTGTGCGGCCTTCCCACAGAGATGGCCCGAGGCTGACGTCACATCTTTTGCTGACATCACCGCTTTTCTGCGTTTCCTAGGAACGACAACCCTGCTTCTTCGTTTTTCCCAAACGCGAGTGAGTAAAAGTTTGGTACAATACGCCGTTCTCTAACTCAAAACCGATTGTGTCCTCATTAACATTTTTCTTCTGCCCTCTGTGAGCAAAACCAACCAGTTTTCTGAGCGAGTAATCGCCCTTTTTGTTCTGCCCGTAAGTAAGTGGGGTTAGTCTCACTGGACACGCTCCAATGCTTTCTGAGCATGTGATCGCCTGGGGCCTATCTCTCCCGTGATTTCTTTTCCCTGATTCAACACAGAAATCACGGTCTGGGTCTCCATATCCACGTGCTCCTGTAATGTTTCCAATTACCAGATCATAGGGCGGCTTTCGGACAGCCAAAACCTGCACAGTCCCACTATAAAATGGTGTATCAATAAACACCTGAGCGGTTTCGAATTCTGATACTGTTCCATCTATTTGCCTACACCTCTGTGTTTCACCTGTGAATTGCCCTCTCTTAACCACGGATTCCTTCACCATTGCACCAGTGCATCCAGAGTCTCTAATGACACTAACCACATTGTCCCCTACTCTGCCTTTGTGCACATCCATGTTATCTCTTGAATCTGTGGACACACAACACAGTCCAGACAAAATAACACGCATCTTTTTCATCTTTTTTTACCTGCCTCTCACTTGGCCCGACCCTCATTGCTGCTGCTTTCTGTGACTTGAATATACAGTCCCTAGCCAAGTACCCTGTCTTAATGCACAGGAAGCAGGTACGCTCATCTACAGCCTTAATCACGTGGGCCTTCACCCTTGTTTGCTCACGTGACGCCATGGGCCTACGGACGTGCAATACTGGCCCATTACGTGAGACATGTGCTGGCCTGCTCTCCTCTGAATATGCTTCCGGGCTTTCCTCTTGTTGAGGCAAATCACGCCTTGCTTCCCTGTAAGTCTGCCGTCTCAAGTACTTCAGCTATTGTCATGACACCCCTCTCCTTGAGGTGTATTGTGAGGCTGGCCCACAACTATCAAGTATCTGTTCCTTCATGTCTTGAGGCCTTCAAAAATCACTGTATACTCCACTAAGTTGTACTGACTTAACTCCGAACTGTGTGTATGTCTCACCCTGTTCGATTCTCGCCTCGCGAAACTTACGCCTAAAACCTTCTTCAGTCAAATCATATGCCTTCAGTACTGCTTGCTTCACCCTGTCAAAATCCCTCTGATCACCTTTGGGTAAGGTGGAAACAGTGTGTAACGCACGACCTGTCAACAAGGCAGACAGGTTTATTGCCCAGTCATCTTCGGGCCAGCCCTGTGCTCGGCAAACGATTCAAAATGGCTGATATAGGCATCAATCGAATCAGTTTCTTCTCTGAAAAGTAGGAGTTTAGGCCTAGGCCCGGAATTTAGTCTGTGGCCTACTGACTCAGAACTGGTGTCTATTTCACTACGATGTTCAGATTTATTGTTTCCAACTCAATTTGATTGGCTAAAATCTCTGATTCCACATCTGCTCTTGCTTTGGCCGCTGCACTCTCTGCATCTGCTCTTGCTTTGGCCGCTGCACTCTCTGCCCCTGCTCTTGCTTTGGCCGCTGCACTCTCTGCCCCTGCTCTTGCTTTGGCCGCTGCACTCTCTGCCCCTGCTCTTGCTTTGGCCGCTGCACTCACTGCAGCTGCCCTTGCCTTGGCAGCTAAACACTCTGCATCTGCTTTCGATGCAGCAGTTTCAAGTCTAAATCTCTCAGCCTCGGCATCTGAATTTCTTTTGACAGCATCGAGCTGTTCCTTTTCAAATTTACTTCTTTCAGCCCTTTCATCTCTCTCAGTCTTTTGCTGAATTTCTATGAACTTACGCAGTTCATCTCCTGTATATCCTAGTTTCTCCCCTAAACTCATCAGTTTCTCAATGGGAGTAAACTTTCTTCAGCCATTTTGTCGTTTTAGCACCACTAAAACAGTTAGTCTTATAGACCTGGAAAAAGTCAGTAAACAGTTTATCTACTAAACGTTACAAGTACCAGTGATAGTGTTCCTAACACAAAGGAGCCTTAATCTTAAACCACAGCTTCTGTGAGAGTTAAGACTAGAACCTCGTTCTTCGTTTTTCTAAACGACCTTTGATTAATACAACCACCCTACACACAAGTCAATACTAAAACTCTAAGAACTAAAGGAAATAATTAGAAGAGCTAATTAAAATTCCCTTTAGTGGACGCTTCGCCAGTACTACTCTAGCACTCACTTTGTTTCCCTCCTGAGACTAATTTGGGCGATGCAATCCTAGCAGGCTCGCCACTTTGTCCAGGACGGGGGAAATCGTGATGGTATTGCTCAAGTGCACTGAGTTGATGTATTATTAGTCAGGCTTAACACACCAAGGTTATCTTTGCACTCATACACACATATGCACACTCATGCGCCCATCAAACATTCACCTCTCTCTGGGAATGGGATGTCACGCATTCGTGTCTCTCCTAACACGACTGAGAACAAGAAATACAATTTCTATGCTACGTATAATTATGCATGAATATCCAATCATACAAAAATGCAACAATCAAACCATAAAAGATCAGTACTTCCTAATCCGGGTTATAATAAAATGGCTTCTTACCTGGCCAGGTTTTCACACACACAACCACACTTTCACCCCACACCACAGCTCTTGAAAAAGTCTCTTAACATTTGTTCGGCTTTCCGCCTGCAGTCGTTTCACTTTGCAACTAGACCCATGCTATTCTGTTTAATAAGTATGTCTTATGTGAAAATGCGCGCGCGCGCACGTGTGTGTGTGTGTGTGTGTGTGTGTGTGTGTGTGTGTGTGTGTGTGTGTGTTTCCTATTACCTCTTGCCCTCTTGTACCCGTGGTGATTGGACTATCATTATGCATTTTTTTTTTCCTCCGTTTGTGCTTTTTTTTTTCTGGTGCTTCAAAATCGATTGTCTTGCATCTCCTCGGTATCTTTTGATTGTCAGATTGTTTTAAACATGCTCTTTCCCGCACCCCACTCTCGTCTCTTTCTCCCTCTCTGTCCCTCCCACCCTCTCTCTCTCTCTCTCTCTCTCTCTCTCTCTCTCTCTCTCTCTCTCTCCTGCACTCCTTTCACTCCTTTCGCTCCTGCGTCTCTCTCGCCCCCCCCCCTCTCTTTCTGTCATTTACTTTTTCTTTTATTTCTTGTTTTATTTTTTTTTTATTCCGTATCTAATTTTTGTTCTAGCTACTTTTTGCATGCTTCTTTTAATGCCTCATTTTGCATTGTTGACCCTACTCAGGGCAAGGACTGGATGTAAAAAAAAAAGGCACATCCGTGCGTATCTATTATCTTCGTAAAAAAAGAATTTTGTCTTGTCTTGTCTCTCTCTCTCTCTCTCTCTCTCTCTCTCTCTCTCTCTCTCTCTCTCTGCTTTTTCTTGATCTAACTCATCCTGCCTGAACTTTTTTTATTCCGAACACTAAATGCAACAGTGGACATGGAGATCTCGGCAATTAGTCAGTCACTTAGCTAAATTGCAAACATTCTTTTTCTCGAGGAATGGTTTCCTTTGTGCAGTTATTTTGTATTAAAGACATTGTATGTTATGACATTATGGATGTTGTGTTTTGATTGTATTTTCGTCATTGTTTGTCAAAAGAGGAACAAAGTTTGTTTGGGGGGATGAGGGAATATAGGCTTACTCATATAAGAGAGAGAGAGAGAGAGAGAGAGAGAGAGAGAGAGAGAGAGAGAGAGAGAGAGAGAGAGAGAGAGTACTGCAAACATTCTAAAGATATTCAAGGACAGTTTCAAACATCCTCGAATACTTCCTGCACAAAACAATCAGTGCGATACTATTATTGAACAACCATTGCCTATGGCTGTGCGATACCACTATTGAACAATCGTTGCCTATGGCTTGCATCAAAATGCCGCTGTTATAGTTATCACTATCTTTGCAATGACAACTTTCGTTTGTAACACTCTGGACAATTAACTGTTTCCTATCCGCACAGTGTGTGTGTGTGTGTGTGTGTGTGTGTGTGTGTGTGTGTGTGTGTGTGTGCGTGCGCGCGCGCGCGCGCGTGTGCGTATTAAACGGGATGAAAGATAAAGGACTGAAAATGACGAGTTCAAAGGGCATGTTCTGTCCTGACTGCCGCAGCACTGACTGGTCGTGTGTCCGTGAGCGTCGGACCTCGCAATGATGACAGCTTGTCCGTCCAATTCGTCAACATCCGTGCTACAATAAACTCTTTCCTGAATTCGCAGCGCCGCTTGCAAAGAGAAAGGTCGAGAGTGTGCGTATTAAAACGGGATGATGAAAGATAAGGACTGCGCGCGTGTGCGTATTAAACGGGATGAAAGATAAGGACTGAAAATGACGAGTTCAAAGGGCATGTTCTGTCCTGACTGCCGCAGCACTGACTGGTCGTGTGTCCGTGAGCGTCGGACCTCGCAATGATGACAGCTTGTCCGTCCAATTCGTCAACATCCGTGCTACAATAAACTCTTTCCTGAATTCGCAGCGCCGCTTGCAAAGAGAAAGGTCGAGAGTGAAAATGACGACTTCAAAGTGTGTGTTTATGTTTTATGACAATCTGTATGTGCAGACCATGGTCTTGGCAATAATGCTGTTGTTTTTGTTTTGTGTGTGTGTGTGTGTGTGTGTGTGTGTGTGTGTGTGTGTGTGTGTGTTTTGCCTAATTTTTATTTAATTTACTTTTTGTTTGTATTTACTCCCAACGTACCGTATCGCCTTGCAGCTCGGCAGACTTTATGGACAAAGCCGCATCCTGTGAGTTCTTGACAGTGACAGAACAGTAAGTGAAAGGAATGTAGGTGGAGTAGCGCGTTATTGTGCTGGACTGAGAACGACCTTTTGGTCGTTTGACATTTCATGGTAGCTTCTGTGCATTGGTTCTGACAGATGAGGGCTAAGCTCTCTTCCTCCATAGTGGAAGGAAGCTAAGAGAACAAGACGAATCAAACAGCCCGACATGCATAAATGAAAGAGATGGACGTTAATATAAATGCATAAACAAGGACGAAGTTTTAACAAACAGTCCTCGTTCCCAATATTCTCTATATTCTCATGCCGGTTTTGAATCGCGTCTGAATGAGACTGACACAGCTTATGTTGTTGTTAGTTGTGCGTACGGCAGTCATGTTTTATACTACCTCATAAACCAGTTTGTCCATTAAGCAAAAGGCTGGTTTAGGGATAATATCCGACGCAGCTGATCGCTAACCATGGCATTTCTTTACTGTAAAATTACAAATGTTGTG